>JAFIRS010001540.1:55000-339176 GCA_018342105.1 Gonioctena quinquepunctata | reverse complement strand
TGAATGAATTCCAAAACCAAGGAAGCTGCATGATGCCCCAGAAGGAAAATTTAAAAATGTATTTCAAATAGTGAATATTTTTTATTTAATAAATGTATTGAATTGAAAATATTAATTTTTGGGGCAAATTTTGGGGGTTGGGACAATTAAAAAAAAAACTTTGAAGATAAACTAGTTTATTTTTCCCCAAACTTATATCATATAGAAATATTACAAAATGGATTTTTGAGATCCATGAATTGTGTTCTTGGGAAAAAAACCTAACCATTTGACAAACACTTTTTTTTCTTAATATTTCCCGAAAGGTACACCCCGTTTTGAGTTTTCTGAATTCAGCTTCATAAAAACCCCTTAATAGGATTTTTATCCATGTTTCGAAAGTATGTTGGTGGTTTGTCCCATTGGCTTTGACGACTTTGAATAATTCCGGGTGAATTTTCATACCCCTTTTTCGAAAAAATTTTTTATACTTGCTTAAGAACAGTCATTTACTGATATTTTGGCTTGTTTTTTCATCTTTTTTCTTTTTTTTTTTTGATGATTTTCAACTTTGTAGTGGTTTTAACTTGATGGTTTCATACCTTTGGATGTTTTTTGGTTATATCTAGGGTTATGATTGGAAGGTTTAACCATTTATGATTTCCATTCATTAAAAACCCTTATAGACCCAAGTTTTGATTGTTCGAATTACTTTTCACCCATAGATGCTTTTGTAGTACAAAGTGGGAAAAATGTTTAATTTTTTCGCCCATCAAGGGAAAATCTTTTAAAAAACCCTTTCCTTGATCGCTTTGAAATGTTTCGGAGAATATTTAGCATTTCCCCAATACCATCGCCATGGCATCAGATATCTTCACCGGTTTTTGTTCTGACGGGTTTTTGTCCAAAAATATTTAGAGTAACAATCGATGACCACCAAAATGTATCGATAACCTTATTAATTTTGGATAAGGTTGAAATTCTCCCAGATCTATTTGCCAAAAATCTCCCTACCTTTGAGACAGTTGATCTTCTTGGAAGTTACGACGAGCTGGTTATGAACTCGTCCACAAATGACGTTTGATATTATTAGCCATTCTTCTTCTTGTTCTCTGATGATATCGCAATGATGAAGTGATTGTTCAATAAAATTGTATCAATATATAATACCTTTTCACGCCCCTCTATTATTGATATGATCTCTTTTTTCATGTCCTGTGTGACCAGATGCTTTAAAATTAACAATCGAAAACGATCCACAACTTTTTTGGGGGTTTTTCCAGTATACAAAATTTTTTTGGCTTTGATGTAAACACTTTCTGAAATTTTAAATTTTTTGTTTCCCTTTACCCTTTGATTCAAATGATTGGAATTATTTCTCATTTCAATAGTGGTCTTAGATTTCTTGATATTTTTTTTTATTTTCTATATCTTATTCCATTTTTGACTTCATATTTTTTGTACAGTGTTTTTTGAAAAACCCAAAATTTTCGATATATGTGTTTCAAATTTTTTTACATCCCAACCCCAGGCGGTTTTTGGGGAATATCATTTTATAAATCGAAGTGCCGGTATTACGTAATTTAAGTACCATCCCAAAAAGGGGAAAAATTTTCCCTCATCGGATTTTTGATTCCCCATTTTTAGTGTTTGTTTTAAGGATCTACCCCCCAAACCAAAATTACCAATTTTCCATTTCTAATATTTTGAAATGTTGTTTTAGTCCAAACCATTGCTGGAAGATTAAATCTCGTGAACTCGCCATTGATGAAGTGGGTGTTTCGAATAGGTGTTTGAGCTATTTTCTCCCATCCACATCTTTATGGTTTCATTTCAATACCGGGGGAAAGATGTATGCTGCTGAAAGATTGTTTTTTTTCCCAATTGGGGGGCTGGTTCGATGGATCGAGAAGGTGTAGACGGTTTCACAATAGCAGCAGAAGAAAAAACTTAGTGGTTTTGTGATGGGGCTAAAAAATTTTTTGAGGGCCTTTTTTTTCCACATTTCCATTTTTTGGGTTTAATTTTTTTCGAACACTTCGGTCGCTTAAACCCCGTTGACGTTTCAAATCCATTTTGTTTCTACAACCCCTCTCGCAAAGTTTTATTTCATGACGAGTTTATTGTAGTGACCTTTTACGGAGTTCGATGAATGATTAAGTCTTTTCGAATTGAGATATCAAAGGGTATATGAAACTATCAAATCCTTTGGAAACGTCCATCCATACTTTTCGATCTTTATCAATGACAAGGAACAATTGATCATCCCACAATTCCAAAATCTTTGAAATTCTTTGAATGTGACATCGGGCGAGAGACAGAGAAAATATGATGTAAGTTCATCTCGTCTTGTTTGAATATGACGATGAAGTTGGTATTTCCCACTGTTTGGGGACTCGTGAATGGCCAAGGAAGCAATCAACATCTTTATGGCGTCCCATACAAAAAAATGATCGATAATATCCTGTTTTTCAAAAATCATCAAAAATGCATGAATTTGGTTTGGCATCGGGGGTTGCAAATGTCTGCTTTATTACGAATGTGAAAAAACCCAACCTTTTATTGGCGCTAAAATTGCCAAGTATTCATATTTCGGTTATTCAACGACTTTGAATAGAGAAAACGTTTGCAAACCCAACCCTTGTGGATGTGCGTAGAGATATCTGGCATTTGTCTTTCCCAAATTTTAAACCCCGATGTTTTGGAAAGTATGGGAAATGTCCAATGAGTTCGCTCCATTTAATCCAGCCCGTTTTTCCCATCCAAATTATCTACTGCAAACTCTTTTTTGCTTGACAATGCGCATTGTTTGACGGTTGACACTTATTAACTTATTAGTGCAAGATGGGGAAAGTTTTTTTAAAGTCTACCACCACACGGAGCAAGAAAAAAGAGATCGAAAAAAAAAAAAAAAGGTCGAGGATTTGTAATTTTTAAATAAATTCCGTTTGAATTGCATTTACCGGGAGGATAAAATTGTGGACCCGGAACAAAATTTACAAAACGATTCCCGCAACACCCAGGCATCAAAATTAGATAGGGCCTGTAAACACACGACATTCAATACCGGAGAATCTCGACGATATTGAAGCAGACATAAACAGACAAACAACTTGAATACAGTGCTTGGGATAGGGTCAAATCGAAGGACCAAGCATTCGTGAGAGACAGCCGTCTACCCCGTCACCAACATAATGAAGGCAAAAAGGCGTTTGGTATGGGTTGGATGTGAACAATGTAAAACAAGGAAGGAGAAAAAATAAATCATCGAAGAAAAATGGGGCTAAATAAAATCAGAAAAGTAGGATTCGGCAGAAGAAATTGTAAGAAAAGTTCGGGATGAATTATATAAAGCTGGTGGTAATCAATTCGTGACAAACAATAGAAAGATGGCCACAACAATGGCATTGAAAGCAGCACGTAAATATTTGAAAGCAGCAGGCGGAAAGAAAAAAATTCGCACACTCGCATAATACCTATTCAAAAGTTGGTGGAATTTTACCATTGATACCAATTTTGCCGGATTATCTGCATTGGGTAGTTTGGCTGGTGCTGCTGCAGGTATAAGCAGAGCTATAAATTCAAGCAAGTGCGAGCAGGAATGATCTGAAAGAGGTAAAACATCATAACAGAAAGATGGAGGCGATAGCTTTGTAGGAAAAAAGGGTAGCGGTATTTTCTTGAAACCATATCGCAAAGGCCTCGTATCTATCTCAAACCATATACATCAAAAACTAATTGATGCCCTACCTCTTAAAACCTCTCACAGATATAGATCTTATATATGCCAAACAATTGAAAATTCACACTTCGTGGTGTGTTCATGCGATAATTTGCCAACCTCAGGCCCAAAGTAATCATGAAACGGCCATCATCAATTTGGATTTGGATCTAGCGGAGAACACATTGGGGCATACGGAAAATTGAAGAGTTGCAACATATTTCGACAGTTTTGGAGATCTACCCCCACCAGTGGAGTTGGTCCATTACTTCCGGAGAGGTACACATGCAGTCGAAAAAATTATGTATAATTATGAACGTGAGCAGAAATACAATACAGTTGTGTGTGGACACTTATGCTTGAAGTTTCTCTCTCTTCCAATCACCCGAAAAGCTAAAATGGATTTCACGCCAGAAATGGATCGAGAGGCTATTAAGAGGAAGCATTCCTCATCGCATATTCAAGATTACGCAGCTTGAAAAATGAGTAAAGGTCAACTTGCAGATATGCCCAAAGAGGTCATGATTTCTTGTGCAGCTAATGAAATTGCATCGGTTTGGGAAATACTTCCCAAACACCTTCAAGAGATATTGATATTTTAAAATATAAATATTGCTGTGAACATCATATGGACAATGCAAGTGTTGGAACATCCAATTCCAGATGATGAATGACGGACCCATACCTCGGAAACTATTTGGTTATTTGCACCATCGATGATTGTAATTGGCGCCAATAACAATCAAGTTGAATTAGGACACACAATGCCACCGAGGAAAAAGAAAATTATTTCTGCATGTGTTGTGAACAACAATAAAATGATTTGTTATCATATGAATGCATTCAGTCATGTCACGGAAAGTTCGAGCTACAAGCTGTTGGAACCAGTGTCTTGAGTGTAGACTTCTACCACCATGAGCTGGATAAGAATAGCCGTTATGATTGGGGCTTTTGGGATTCTATGGATGCAACACAATCCACAATGTCACGGAAAACAAACAACTTGATCACTTTCTTCATCTCACAAATAAAGCCGCCACAGTCAGTTCTAAACGTGTTATAAAAATACCAAGTGGCGCATATGAGATAGAAGAAATAAATGCTGTTATCCAACGAGAACTTGAATTCCATCTATTTCATGGCGCGAAACATGATGACCACATTGGATGAATTGTTCAGCCTCCGAGCAAACAATACATTCAAATGTATGATGCAATCAAAGTATGTGGTGAACCTGAAACATGAAAACTCAATAGCATCCCTGTTGGGATTCGAGAAGAAAGAATTCAGGCAAATCGCATGCATGAATCTACATCTCCTGAATATTGTACCCGTGAGACTCATTCGATTGGATTGCAATATCATTTCAGGATCATACATAAATGAAGAAGAAAATCATATTCTTTTTTCATTTGACGTTGATGTTGAGCCGGGTTATAATATAACAAAAGAGCCAAACAACATTTTTTTATATCCCATCAGCCCAAGGACGTCAGTTCATCGACAACATTACTCTGCGCATATTGGATCATCGAAATAACCCTCTGATTTCGGTAGTGTGGAAGAAATAGTTGTCATATTGGAATTGAAGAAATTACAATAACGAATGTAATGGGTTTTGCTACAACAAACGACAAAACAGTGAATACGAAATTTTTTCACCAAAACAAAGATCGTCATTCACCCAAATATCATAAAAAAAACTTTGCCAGGAAGAAGGTCATTCCACAGTGTTTGCTGACGACAAAGACATACATTGTCAGCGAGATCTTAATTTTCTAAACTCAATTGGACTCAATTCGACAATAAAATGGTACTCGAAGCAAACAGCGACAAGTTGAATATTTTCAATGAACCAGTGGTCGATCATTCTCTCATAAGTCTGCACGGCATACCTATAAGCCATGGATCACCATTGTTCAAAATTCAGATGAAATCGAATTGCAATCAACAATCAAGATGTAATACTAGACATTGCCGACAGTTTCATTTTTGAGGGAAAATTCATTCCAAAAAGAAGTGAACAAAGTATGCTATCTTTCCAACAATGCTTTGGCATTCCTCTTCGATGAGATCCGCTATGAAATGGGTGGTGAGCAAGTTGCCGTTGTTCGAAAACCAGGCATAACATCCACAATGAAGAATATGGTTTCATCGGTCAATCACACTCTCACATGCTTTTGACAACTGGATGGGGACTTTCCGACACAAAACAACACATCATTGATGCACCCAGTCATTTATTCGTGGAAACTTCCCCCTCAAATATTTGATGGGTTTTGCCGAGGATTATAAGAAGAGTATTCTGAATGCAAAACAAGAACTGATTTTGATTATAGCTCGTTCATTCAAGAATTCATATATTGGAGACGTTGGGATGCCTCTTTGGAAATTACAAAGATTGAATGGAAAATAAAACATGTTGTGCCCGATGACAAGCAGAAGCTCAAATTATTCGGTAGAATAAATAAGAGTGGTCTGAATTCAAAAATCAAGTTGGCTTATCGTATGGGGGATCTTTATGAATTACCTCATTGCGTAGCATCTTCAAAACATATGGGCAATAAAACAACCAACACTTTGGAAACACCTCGCTTCATAATTATTGGTTTAAAAGGTACCACGCATCGAAAACAGAGCACTGGATGTGACAAAATTCAAATGCTGACATTAATAACATCCGAGTGTATTTGAACTCTGAAGTCTACCCATATGAGCGTTGGAACCTGGACTTTGATAAAAACTATTCTCTTCAGCTTACTATGCATATGAGGGACTTCCAACGTAGTTATTATGACAAAGATATGAGTGAGCCTCTTATGGACCTTGAAGCATTTCAACAGAATCCCCTGTTCATCATTGATTGTTCACATCAACCGAATGCTACAAAATCATCTACAGTGGATATCAAGCTGGAGTTCGAAACAAGAAAAATAAATTTCCAGCCAACACCAAAGTCTATGCACTCATTATACACGATACCTTCTTGACTTACAATGCATTGGATGGCTCTGTTCGTAATTCACTTTGAAATGTTCAATATTTTATTTTTGTACTATATCTGAATATTTTTAAGTATATCAATAATGTTTGTGTAATGAAAAAATAAATAAACAAGATTTTGTAAATATATGTTTTATTTCATATCAAATATCTACATGATCATATTCATCATCATATTCATCATATAGTTGATATTTCTCGATGATGTCATCAGGTAGGAATGGTAAAAGGTGTGGAGAAATCCTTCCAGATCAATTTGATCATTTCTTCACAGAATTAGTTACAAGTTTAAGGCTCCTTGGTTGAATTCGTCACAACGTATTGTACCCTTGACGTGCTTCTCGGATAAATGTGCACATGTTTGGATTTCATCTTCATCGATGCAAACATTCAAATCATAGACTGTAGCATGGAGGACATCTTGTCTCAAATCATTCAAGTGAGGAGTTCAATCTTTCGATGGCTGTATTGATGTCCACGGCTTCCGTCCAACATTGACTCAGTAATGCATCCACATTGAAAACTGACGAAAAAAAGAATTGTTAATATATTCCATTGATATTCAAATAATTTTACTTACATCAGAAAATGTGATGCTCCAAATATAGTACTTCTACACTGAATGTATTTTTAATGGAGAAATATCATATTCAACATAAAATCACTATATCCTAACTATTAACATATAAACAATATTATCATTTAATGTAGTTGAATTCTACTAGAGGACGAGTTCTCAAACTCCTGCTACTTGTGGACTCTGACCCAAATATGTTATTGTATATTTGAAATCTGAAGCATTTATGCAACTGACATCGTCCGCATTGAATTCATCCGAAATACTTTTGACAACCCTGATTTGAATAAAGTATCATTATCATCACGTAATGTCATTAGAATAGATCTCCCATATCGGGTTATACAAATCGTCATACCAAGTATGTTGAAAGCTTTACCGATGGGTAATGATGATATTGGTCTTTGTTCAAAAGCTCCCACCCTCTTTTCAATTATTGAAGAATTGATTCTCTTCAAATCTACAACTTTGGAAGAAAAGACATAGTAAGACTGTATGAAAATATAGATTATTTCACCTTATAAAAAATACACTCACTGAATTGAGAAACTTCTCGTACTCTGTATTCCTCTGATGATATTATCTAACATCTGATTTCTCATCAACGACTCCACACATTTTTATAAGAGACATCCCCACTCCATTTCCAGTAGATGGGACTGTGAAGGTCATTACGCACTTGAGCATCAACACACTCATCAATACTCGCAGTTCACTCTTAGCTCTCTCACAGGATGAATGCCCTCCTCGCTTGGAGAGTGCAAGGATTCATGAAGGTCATGACTACACAGAATATGTATGCCTACACCACAACATTAGTCAAGGTCAAACAAACATCGAGATCAAATCTTTTGGTTGCCGAAACAAATCCAACATCAAAACTCAAGGTCAAATCTCAAAGTCAAAACTTAATGTTATGAATCTCAAGGTCATATTCAAGGTCAAAACTGAAGTCGAATCTCAAAGTCGACCAAACCCAATATCAAAACTCAATGACAAATCTCAAAGTCAAATCTCAAGGTCAAACACACACACACTGCACACCTGCAACTATTCAAGGTCACACGTGACGTCATAGTGGTGGGGGGAGACCCAGAACCGGCTTAAATCTCCTACTGAATATTACCATAATCCTATTTAACAAAACTGACATGAAAAACTTGCAACAATCACAGAACCCTCAGGTCCTAGATAATAACGACCACCCTTCTTTAGAATTCTGTCTTGATCTTAAAAATAATATGCATCGAAATGTTAAGTTGACATTTGACAGAAAAAACACAAAATGATGGCGCGGCTAATTGAAAAGGTAGATTTCAGAATTTAATTATTGATTCTGAAATTGTTATTGATCAAGCAAGCATTTATTCACTGGAAAACACAAAATAAACATAATATCTATTTCTCTATAAACCTCAAACTCTACAATAAAAAAATGAAGAAGAATTCAAATCTCTCTGAACTCTTTTGATATTTTCATGTACTCTGGCTAAAAAAAACAGAAATTCCATTTTTGTATAAACCTTAAACTTCAACAATCAAAAGTTGGTGAAGGATCCAAACCTCCCTAAATTGTTCCTAATATTTCTATGTAATCTGACTCAAATCAAAAGTATAACCAGCACACAATGATACAGACAGTACTTACTTGGGTTTCAATCGTAATATAACCTAAGAATAGCAATAAGCGTAAAAATAATTATGTACTGTTATACAAAAATTTAGATTTAGCAATAACTTTAAGAATGACAGGGCACGTATGACATGTGATAGTTCGCACAGTTCTTATTTGGTTATTTTTAATTTGAAATGTGTTTTGTTTATGTTGCGATCATGGAGATGAACGAAAGGGAAAGCATCGACCAAAGAGAGTGATTGTTATCTGAGTAGGAGAGTCTATTCCCTATAAGACAATGGTGACACTAATAGAAAGACATGAAATATAATTTGTGAGTCATAGTGACGTATATGGACATGTCATGGCCACCATTCTCTCTGGACAGTGGCGGACATAGAGAAACTAAAAATAAAGAGAGTTGTCAAACCTGCAGTAAAAGTTGGCACCACGTTTAGACAGTGGCGACATATCTCGCAACTTGCCGAACTAAGTACAGTTGGTAAAACCGATTGAGATAAGGCGGGTTTTTCAAATGTGTTACTTTTATATGATTGATATGGTATATATTTTATAAGTGATCGATTTGCCATTCTTGTATTCCATATGAATGGTTGTATCATATGAAATACAGGAATGGCAAATCGATCACTAATAAAATATATACCTACAGTAATCGATTCGTAGAATCTGTTAGTTCGTTCGTGGTTAAAATAAAGTTTCAATGTAAATCTTTATTTCATGATATCAAGAACAAAATTAAAGATCTTATAAAACCAGAATAATAAGTTGAACACTATAAAAACACATTTTATTGTATCTAGGACAAGCTACAACTACAGACAAAACAATAATAAAACTCCGAAAAACAACAAAATTAAAAATATTCTTCAGTCTTCATCAAATCAACCAAAATAAAAACAAATTACATTTACAACAAACCTTCAATAATTCTGTTCATTTATTAGCACAAAGGAGAACGAGTAGATACTCCAGTTTGATGATAATCTTCGTACTTCCTCAAATTGTGATAGGAAATGGAAACTGATGGACGGAAATAAGTATCAGTTTGTGAAAAAATTTCTGCAACTGATTGATGGAAATAAGTATCAGTTTGTGAAAAGCAGCTTATATTTTACCTTGTGAAAGAATATTTTGAGGAATTTCAGCGTCAACTCGAATAACAAAACATTCCATTTTCGACGTTGGGTACATAATTCAAGTCCATAGTATAATTTCTATAATTAATTTTTCGATGACAATTAACAGTAGAATTATTCTGAAATTATTACGTGGTTTGTCATTTTCTGACAAATGTCGAAATTAGAAAATTATCATGTCAGTCGTCTGTTGATTGCGGGCAGCGCCTCCATGCGCGACTGGCCGTACCAAAAACTTGGTGGTCAAGATCGCCAATGTTTGAAAGAGTCTCTTTATTTTTAATTTGTCTATGGTGGCGGACTAGCGCGCTTCGCACTGTGGTATCTGAGAGTTAAACGATATTGAATGTATATTGGACCACTCTGTATGTTACGTGGGCCACATGTACTCATGTCCATGCGAACGTCACTATGACGGATTAATGCTGCAAGATTCCAATTGGCCAGAGCTTATTAGTACCTCCTATTCAGATAACGTTTACTCTCTTTGAGCATCGACGGCATTGCAAGTTTGTCCAATAGTTTAATTGTGATAAAAAAATTGACATGGAACTATGAAACATGTATTCGTATCTGTCAGTGGTCGTGACAAGCGCTATTGTATACAATATTTTAGCGATAGCCGAAGGGGGGAGATGGCGCAGTGGTTTATCGTCCGACTCAGGAGCGAAAGGCCCTTGGTTTGATTCTCAGTCAGGATAGATATTTTATTAAGTATTCAATAGTGGCAATTGAATTATGAATTTTGTAGCTGGGCTGAGGATGTCCTTCGACGATTCGATGTTGCGTTCAAATTAACAGTGCCGCTCCTAGGTGGCGTATGGAGTTAGTAACAAGGCCTACCCAGAACACTGTGTGAATGATATATTCTATGTTTGTGATTGTCCCGCCGTCTTAGACAATATTAAAGAGAGATAGAGAGAGAGAGAGAGAGAGAGAGAGAGAGAGAGAGAGAGATAGCCGTAAGATTCTAAATGTTGGAATATTCAAGTTATCATTATTGATAAAATTGAAAAAGTTTACTAAATGAAACCATTTGATTCAACAGAATGTCTTAACGTTATTACTATTGCAAAAAAAGTTGACTAAGGGCGGGTATTATAAGACTATTTTGACAGATAACTAGAAGTTGATTTGTGGAATGACGTCACATGTTATAGTTAACTTCAAAATGTAGGAGTTAACTTTATCGGGTGGAATGGATATCAGTTGAAGTTAACTTTGTAGAAATTGGTGGTTTTTGACAGTTTTTGTGTCAATAATTCAGCATGTAATCTCAATTTCAATGTTTTTTTCGCCATAATGCTTTACGATATCCAGGTTATTTTTGAGGAATTTTTAACCGACGATGAAGAAGATGCTGCGAATATTGTTGAAGGCCCTCGGCGACAAAAGATATTTAGAAATCGGTTGGACCATTTCACCTTGTGGAACGAAACAGATTTCAACTATCAAACCAAATAATTTCCGCGAAGATGCCAGGGCTTGTTCACAAAAAGGAAAAACTGCTAAATCTAATGAATAAAATTAACATGGATCCAGATCAACTTTATACAGAACTTATATTTTCAGAAAGTATGAAAAAAATAAAACAAAGCATTGTATCCAAAGCAACAATAATGCCAAATGTAATGGGTGTGCTCACTGTTGCTTTCAGTTAATAAGAAATTTGAATATGCACATTTCAACATATACAAACCTGTATATTGGATACAAATACATAATAACCTTATCTTGAACCTAAGTAGCTCTTTTCAACATTAAAAATTGTCAAAACGCGTCTACGGCCGAGTTTGTCTGAAAATTCATTGGAAAGTTTTATTCTTATGAGTGTGGAAACAGAAACGCAGCGTTCGGTAGATTCAGAAAAAAAAATGTCCAGCGTGGCTTTAGCCGGGGAAGTAGTTGTTTTCTGTTAGATATTCAAAAAAAATAACTTCATTTTTATCGTGGATTTTTCAATTCACAGAAAAATCTTTCTATCAATATTCAATTGAGAATGTTTCCCTTTTCAACATGGTTAAATTAATTATTATATGTTTGCCGTTCTTCAACTTTATTTACTTTGTTTCTTTTTGGTGGCTAAAGTTCACTTATTAGGTATTGTTTCACAGTTTATTCCTTTATTTATTTTATTTATTATTATAAGAATATTTTGTTGGCTTGTTTTGTTGGTTTATTTCATTTTTTAACACTAGTGTAGAGCTGAGCTGAGCCCAAACTCAATAAATAATAGTACGAATACCAATAGTTTTTTAAAATTTCCGTATGCGACCCACCTAACGGAATGAACCCTGCTCATTAGGGGCCCCATTTTTTCAAAATCCCACTTGGCTAAGATGAGCCAGTCCGGCACTGCATGGGTCGTATATTCACGGGAAACATTTCGAATATTTGTCTCTCCCCGTAAAATAACACTGATTCGAATAGGTATACATTCTATGCATTTCCCGGACTACCTGTTACATTCATTATGAATACCTCGTTTCAGAGAGGCGATCAACTTTTATTAACAAAACTGCAGCATTTGCAGAAACAAATTATTAAACGTTGCGGTATTCAATATTTATTTCACCAAAAAGTAATATTTCAACAAACATGATAGAGTAGCGCATGATATAACTGCTTTTTCATGTATAACGTTATTACGAATTTAATAAAATTGAGTAATTCATTAGGAATAATGGAAAATGTCAGTAAATCAACAAAATTATTAATATTGAAGGGAATCATAAACATCAAAACGAATTACCTACTATCAGTATTATAACTACATATTAGTATTATATACATATCTCCAAATGGGAGACAAAACATCTTGCGTTTTATAAACCTACTACATTATAAAATATTATATGTATATTTCCTAAAGTAATGAATTCGTCAGAATATAAATGAAAAACTCTCAAACCCGTCATATTCTATTTTACAAGCTTTTATTTAGTTTCACTTGTGAGTTAGTTCCTTCGTTCGTTAGTTAGGGTCAAATTTTGAAAGTGAATTTTGACCGACTTGAAATTTGGCAGATGTTCATAATTCCGATGACAATGCATGATGGAATTTTTGTTAGAGAAAAAAACGAAATGGCGGCTTTAAGATGTTGAGATTTTCCGGGTCGGATATTATGAATTTTTAGTCAAAATTCATAAATTTTAGATGGCACTCCAAGATGGCGGACTGAGTTTTTGTGATTATGGTCAGATTTGATTCAAAATTGGTAGGTGAGGGTTTTCGGTGTCGGAGATTATAAAATTTTTGTCAAAATTCACGAATTTAAGATGGCGGCCCCAAGATGGGGACTGAGTTTTTGTGATTATGGTCAGATTTGATTCAAAATTGGTAGGTGAGGGTTTTCGGTGTCGGAGATTATAAAATTTTTGTCAAAATTCAAAATTTAAGATGGCGGCCCCAAGATGGAGGACGAGTTTTTGATTATGGTCATATTTCATTCAAAATTGGTATGTGGGGGTTTTCAGGTTCGAATATTATAATTTTTTTATCAAAATCTATAAATTCAAGATGGCGACTTCAGGATGACGGACTAGTTATGTGATTATGGTCAGATTCTATTCAAAAATAGTGTGTGGGAGTTTTTGGGGGCGGAAATCATGATTTATTTCAGCTCAAAACTTACAGGGAAGAGACCTTGTAATAACGATGCTCTATTAGAAATGAACAGATTAAGGCGAACTAACTAAAAAGCAAAAAATAAAATAACTAATAAAAAAACTTTTTGAAGACAAGCTTTTATTTAAGCCGTATACTAAAACGTATGAATTAAGTTTAAGTCATCGCTGACAATTATTTTCAAAAAGCTGGTCGCGCAAATTGTAATAAAATTAATACTTCGACAAGTTGTTACTTATTACCAACCAATCACTGCCCAATAAAAATTAATTGGTACCTACTTTGATGAAAACTTCGCGCGACAACCTTTTTGAAACCAAATAATTCAACAAAAAACAATTAAATCATTCTTGCAAAAAACAAAACTTTATTGAACTATATTTAGTGAAAAAAGTGGTTCTTTATTGCACTGTGCAATAACATGCTTATAGCACGTTATTGCACTGTGCAATAATATGCTTATAGCACTCATATGTCATTCTACATCTGTCATTTGTGATCATGACAAACATAAACGTCAAATCGACGCCATTTTTAGTAAGCTTTTTATTTTCCTACACTTAGTGCCATTTGAATAAAACATTTTTTGGTTTTTACATGAACGTAGAAAAAATATTGTATGCAACTCGTGCAAATAGTAAGTGTTTATTGCACCCGACGTGTTGTCCCACTCGGCCTGGCGGCCTCGTCGGACAACTTCACGTCGAGTGCAATAAACACTTACTATTTGCACTTGTTGCATAAATAACTATTATACGTTTTAGTACACGGCTTAAATAAAAGCTTGTTTCTGAAAAGTTTTTTTATTAGTTATTTTATTTAGTTTCAAAATGAGTGCTTTTATTTCTCTTTCAAATGAGTGCGATACGGTAGTAAATACATAATTACACTAACCCCTTATTACACTATCCTTTTTTTCATGCCTATTTTTGAGCCAATTTTCATGGCTATTTGTTGGCTAAATTCCTCTGTCACTATCACACCATGCCTTTTTTAATGATTGTCCTATTTATTTTCATGCCTGAAACTGTCAACAAAATTATCATGCGTATTTGTTTTAAGCAGCCACCGTCAGTTAGGCAGACAAATAGGCGCGAAAAAGGCTTAGTGTTTGAGTATTAGTCTAAACTAAGATGTCTAGAAACAGAGACATCTTAGTCTAAACCCAACCGATCGAGTAATAGAATGAAATGTTTTTAACATGTTAGTACTCACAGCGACCATAAGAAAAATCCTATGGTGCCCGGGCAGAATTTGTGCACAGGTTTTGTATGTCCTCTTTCCGGAAAATTTTTCGTACAGCTATCATACCAATGAAGTAACAGCTTGGAATTACTCTTCAAATTTAGTATTTACAGAGTAAAGAATAATAGAGGGTGATTCAAAAGTACTTTGACAAACTTCAGGATGTGATTCCTCACAATATTCTAATATGAATTGTCCGAATAAATATATGTCCGGAAACGCTTCGTTTCCAAGATACAGGGTGTTGAAGTTTTATTTTTATTTTAGTTTTTTTAAATAACTTTCGAAATACTGAGTATAAACGAAAATTGGTATTGAGAGGTTTTTTGAGATGTCGAATTCGAACCTGATATTATAATTGCTCTTACTCGTAGGGGGCGCCATTGCACCTACACGTCCTTTTCTTTTTTGAAGATTCATAACTTTTTTGAGCGTACACTGGCACATTTTGCAGTAAAAAAATCAATTCCTCTATCATGACTACGTAAAAAAGCTACCCTTGTTACAAGTCGCTATAAGCAACCGTTTTCAAGTCATTATTTGATAATCGATGCGTGTTGAAGTTATTACCATTATTTTGATTTTTCACAAGAATGCTTAGGAAATGAATTTGACGTTTAAGTAAGTAATTTTGTTTTTTTGTAGGGGGCGCCACCTATTCTATTTATTTTTACTTGTTTGAAATAGTTATTTTTGTATCAAGGGTGTAAAATCTGTATTTGTTTTAATAAAATTCCCAAGAAATATCAACATTTCATTTCAAGAAATTTTGAATATGTAGAATAAAATAAAGGAAACTAAATTGTATTCAAATACATTGTTCAAAGTATCCACCTTCAGCGAAGATACAGGCAGGTCTTCTAGTCATTGAATCTCGTACCCGCTCAAAAATTATTGGTGTGTTTCTTATTGTTTCACAGGCGTCTACTATTCGATTTCTTAGATCTTTCTCGTTCGCTACTGGAGTTTTATAAACTAGTGAATTCAAATGCCCCCAAAAATAAAAATCTAGCTGGTTTAGATCTGGGGACCTTGGTGCCCACGCCTGGTTAGGTTCTTCTACACCCCTACCGATCCATCGATTTGGATAGACAGTGTTAAGGAATTCCCTGGCTACAACGCCAAAATGGGCTGGAGCCCCATCATGTATAAACCACATGCGGATACGAATTTCTAATGGTATATTCTGAAGTAGTTCCGGCAATTCATTTTCTAAAAAGTCTCTGTAAGTTGCGCCATTCAGTCGGAAGGGAAGAAAGAAAGGACCTATCAAGTAATTATCAATTATTGCCGCACATACATTTATAGAAAATTGATAGTGATAATGTCTTTCACTAACTGCGTGCGGATTTTCCAGAGCCCAAACATGGTTGTTATGAAAGTTTGTGATAGCATTTCGGGAGAAGTTTGCCTCGTCCGTGAAGAGTACATGTCTTAAAAATTGAGGATTTCCATCCAATTTTCTCAAAAACCACTGACACATAGTAATGCGTTGGGGGAAGTCTCGTGGCAAAAGAGCTTGTACCCTTTGAATATGGTATGGACAAAATTGTTGATCGTGGATAATTCTCCAAACGGTGGACTGAGTAGAATTGAGAGCTTCAGCAATTATTCTTGTACTTGTTTCTGGATTATCTTCGAGAGCGTTCAAAACAGCTTCTTTCAATTCTGGGGTTCGGACTGCTCGTGGTCTTCCAATAATATCAGGTGCCCTCTTAAAGCTACCTGTTTCTGCCAAACGACGGTGGAGACTGGTAAATGTTGGAGCTGATGGCAGTACTCGATTAGGAAATCACTCCTGGTAAATACATCTTGCTTCGCGCGCATTACCATCCGCAAGGCCATAAACGAAATGCATATCGGCTAAATGAGCATTATTGTTTAAATAATCAGTTTTTTCAAAATTAGTGTTTTCAAACTTACAGAAACTTCAACAAAACAACAAAACGTTTAACTGTCACATAATATGTAATTACCAAAACTACTTACTCAAACGTCAAATCCATTCCCTAAGCATTCTTGTGAAAAATGCAAAATGATGGTAATAACTTCAACACGCATCGATCATCAAATAATCGACTTGAAATTTTCAAGTCCAAATATCTAGAATATCTAGCGACTTGTAACAGGGGTAGCTTTTTTACGTAGATATGATGGAGGAATTGATTTTTTTACTGAAAAATGTGCTCGAAGTACGCTAAAAAAAGTTATAAATCTTCAAAAAAGATAAAGACGTGTAGGTGGCGCCCCTACTAGTGAGAGCAATAATAACATCAGGTTCGAATTCGACACCTCGAAAATCCTCTCAATACCAATTTTCGTTTGATTAAAGTCCGTATTTCGAAATTTATTCAGGATAAACGAAAATAAAAATAACACTTTAACACACTGTATCTTGGAAACGAAGCGTTTCCGAACATATATTCATTTGGACAATTCATATCGAAAGTTGATAAAGTTAGCAAAAGAAAATTATTATAAAGATCGCATTGATGGTGCCACCAACAAATCAAAGGAGAGTTGGATGATAGTAAATGATCTTTCAGGAAAGAATTCCAAAAAGAAAGTAGATTTGGAGTTGAATCCGGACACATTGAATGAGTATTATTGTACAGTTGCAGATGAATTGACAAAAAATCTAACCAAAGCCTATGATCCACTAATAAATTTAACAAACGTGAGGGTTAAGGAAAACTTAATCTTGTATGAACTAATATTGATGAATTGAAAGAAACGTTACATTATATTAAAAATAAAACCGCAACTGGATTTGATGACATTTCTGTTAGGATTTTTGAAAATCTTCCAAATAATGCCCTGAACCAACTAGTATCTCTGATAAATGAATCCTTCAAAGTAGGCATATTTCCACCCTTTCTCAAAACATCAATTGTTATACCGATCTACAAAGGTGGTGGTGAACTCTCCTATGAATTTTAGGCCCATTTTTCTCATTCCCACATTAGCCAAAATCATCGAAAGACTCGTTAAGAAGAGAATCTTAGACTTTTTGCAGGCGTGTGATATATTGAGCATCAAACAGTTTGGATTTCAGTGCAATAAGAACACAAATGATGCAATATTTTCACTGTTATGGGAACTGTATACTAGGATCAATGATGGTGGAGTTGCCGCGGCTTTATTTTGTGATTTATCGAAGGCTTTTGACTGTGTGAATCATGAAATACTGTTGCAGAAACTTCACCGTTACGGATTTCGAGATAAAGCACATTCATGGTTTACGTCATATTCATCTGGCCGCACACAAGTAGTTAAGACAAAATCAATTTCAAGTTTAGGTAATATACAATGTGGCGTTCCGCAAGGATCGGTCTTGGGTCCAATTTTGTTTTCACTAGATGTTAATGATCTGACGACGCTTGACATTTCAGGTAATGTCACCCTGTTCGCCGATGATACCACCATACTATGGCATAAAGATAAGGAAGCCGATCTTCATCATATCATCAATTCAGATATAATAAAAGTCAAAGAGTGGTGCGACTCGAACCTTTTGTCCTTCAACATATTGAAAACCAAGATAGTGTCTTTCAAATGTGCAGTTGCTGATATTTTTTTAAACCACCAGATTATTGAAAACAGTGTGTTTTCTAAATTTCTAGGACTATACATTGACAACGGTCTTAAATTCAATGAACATGTGAAAAACTTGAATAAAAAATTGTCCTCTGGTTGTTATGCTGTACAAATTGCTGCAAATGAACTAGGATACTCAACCGCAAAGACAGTATACTACTCCTTGGTAGAATCACATTTGCGATACGGTATCCCATTCTGGGGAGTGTGCAGTGGTAATGCTCTTCAAAGTGTTTTTGTTTTACAAAAACGAGCCTTGAGATACCTCTGTAAATTAAAAGTTCGCGATTCGTGCAGACTTCACTTCAAGCAACACAACATACTCACGGTAGTATCAATATTTATACTTGAAACAGTGTGCCTCATAAATAAACACAAACAAAATTTCATTACAGAGAGTAGGTACGCCACCCGTCAAAGTAACCATCTCAAACTACCATTACCATCTTCCACTCTCGTTAAGGACTCAATTATATATAACGGCTGCAAAATGTACAATCACCTTCCAAATAATATTAAAGATATACCGTCCAACGCCAGCTTCAGAAAAGCAGTAAAAAGAGTTATCTCCGATAGAGCCTATTATAGTTTGGAAGAATATTATGTGGATAGAATAGAAGGATAAGTAGACCAAGACTATACACTGTGATATCATGTACCTTCTATTGTTTGTTATATTTTTATACTTTAAATATTTTGAATTTTTCGAATTTTGAGGATTTTTTAATTTTTGAATTCTTAAGTTTTGAAACTTTTTATATTTTTAAATTTTTAATTTTTGGATTTTAAATGTTTTTTATGAAACTTTATTGATGTTTAAAAAAAAGTGTATATGACTCTTTACTTATATATATATATATATATATATATATATATATATATATATATATACATAGATGCATGCAAATTTTAATATGTGACTGATTGTTTTGATTCAATTCAATTTTATATGGTAGTGACTATTTTTATACATATATCAAATGGTATTAACTTAATTAACATTTATATATACACGCTTTGTCAATAAGATATTATTCTTTGATAATAAAGCATATTTTGATTGATTGATTGATTGATATTGTGAGGAATCACCTCCTGAAGTTTGTCAAAGTACTTTTGAATCACCCTGTATAATATCTCAAATCTCATATCACATCACTTTAAGTGATTTATCCCAATTAACGAATTAAGGTTAGATATAGTAAACAGTTTTTAATAAACACGTGAGATGTGGTGTATATTAATTATCGTTTTAAAATTGCCATAAAAATATATCTTCACAATAATTATAATGTGTGTCAACATACATGATCAACCTTTGATTATTGTTGTTCTCTACATTCCTCCAAATAAAACTGTATCAAACATTATAAAATGTATTCATCAGCTATTACTCCACTTTACTGTTGAAGGTTCAGGTCTTTAAATAGCAATCACCATGATTGTTGCTGGATGTTTCAACGTTAATTTCCATTTAGAAGAATTTCAACCAATAATTGATTGTTTGAGGAAAAAATGAATTTAACAACGAATTATTAAACGTCAAAACAGTTTGACTTCAACACGCGCAATTGTTTTTCAATTTTAAAATTATAAATTCAATGGCAATGATTATTAAAAATATTGTTATGAAACTAGGGCCACCAAGCTACCTACTTGGTGTTTGTTTACATCGGGAATTCCAATATCTCCTCAAATGTTCATATGGTGTACAGTTAACTGCCTATCAGAGCCAAGACGATAGATGACTTCTTTTTGGAGATTGCCAATAACTTCAAAAGGTATACGTCTTATCTCATGACAAATTATTGCCTTTAAGTCTTCTGAATTATATGGCCAAGTAAGAGATACTTTACTTTTAAATATTTTCACGCCACCAAACTAATGTAGGCAGTCTGACTGGCCACTCAATCAACTCCCTTCTCCCTACCAAAGTAGCATTATTAGTGGACGGAACGTCGCTGCAACGATTCTGGAAAACTTTGAGGTGTTTGACCCCAACCACTGCCACGTAATATACACTGTCCTATCACGCGGCGGCTACCAAAATGGGAAACAATTTTTTGGTGGCTGCAACGTTCCGATCTACGTTCCCGGATCTCAGATGCCACATTCCAACCACGTTGTGGTCACCTGGCCAACTTGGATATGTAGGGGCCGACACTAGACACGTCAAACAACTGACTGCGCTTGTGTAACTGATATCTTTATATTTATATTTTATATTATTAAATTACATGTTTCATTACATCGGTGTTATGAACTAATTTTTACAAATTGAGTGCACCTGATCTCAGGATGAGATCGTTTTGTGCCTGAATGGTACTAATAAACTAGTAGTGTTTGAACATTTCGTAGATAATATTAATAATAATACTAAATAATATAATAGATATAGTAAACAAAATAATCCAAAATTATCAGAAGCTAAGAGACTAAAGTAATAGTATAAGAAATTATAATTATATATTGATGTTGAAAAGGGAAACATTCACAATTGCATTTTGATAGAAAGATTTTTCTGTGAATTGAAAAATCCACGATTAAAATGAAGTTATTTTTTGTGAATGTTATTTTTTGTGAATATTTTTTCTTTTGTGTTAGGGCCTTTTCAGAATATCTATCAGATGTAATTCAATGTCCAGCGTGGCTTTAGCCGGGGAAGTAGTTGTTTTCTGTTAGACATTCACAAAAAATAACTTCATTTTAATCGTGGATTTTTCAATTCACAGAAAAATATTTCTATCAATATTCAATTGTGAATGTTTTTCTTTTCAACATGAATACCCCACAAGAGGTTATCTTGACGATGGAAGATAGTGACTAAAGTTTGTCTTTCAGTCGCAGATGATTTCACATCTGATTATATAAACATCCTGTTTATATTTTCAACAAATCAATCTATATATTGATATTCATTGTAGGAGTACTTCAAGAGTTCTAGAGTTCATGAAAATGAAGGACACCAGCTTTTTGCAGAACAGTTTAAAAATTTTTGGGGGAATTAAATTTTGGGGCCTTAAATGCTATCGACTTCTTATAGAGGGTAGAATTAGGACGAGGAATATTTAAATTTTTGAGACCTTTTTGTCTTGTTTTGTGATTGTGGGAAATTTCTTGATGTTGCATTCTATTTCTGTACATGAATTTCGCAATATTAAAAATATACAGATGTGTTGAATCAAACATTTTAGTTTCTATAAAGAGCTGTTCGGTGGAAAATCTGCGCTTTTTTCTTAGTATTACTTTCAAAATCCATGTCTGTGTGACTTTCAAACAATTTATCTGATTGTTATACGCAAACAATTTATCTGATACGCAAACAATTTATCTGATTGTTATACTCCCCGTACTATTATTCCATACGATATTACAGATTCAACTAATGATTTATAGGCCATTTTCAAAAAAAATTCTGGAAGAATATCACTGAGTTTATAAAATGCAAATACCAGTTTTTTAAGTTTGCTATTCAAATATAGTGAATGATTATCCCATCTGAGCGTTTCATTGATGATAACTCCCAGATATTTGATTTCTAAGTGTTTTGAATTGTCTTCTTACAATCATAGTTGGCCAGATCACATCTCTCATGAAATTTAATTGATTTCTGATTTGGTTGTACTTTTGGGCTGTTTGTGAAACTTATAAATTTGGTCTTGCTCTCATTTAAGCTCGAAAGATTACAGTCCATCCAACATTTAGCTTGATATAAACCTTTTTCCGCGTTTTTCGTAACTTCCTGCCAATTTGTTCCATGGAATAGGAGAACCGTATCGTCCGCATATGAGATGATATCTCCACCTATCTCCATATTCAACACTTCATTGATATAGAGAAGGAATAACTTAGGGCCGAGGACTGTTTCCTTGGGGACACCATATCCGATTTCCGGAAGTTCGCTAAACTTGTTTTGGAACGTAGTTCCTTATCGCGCGTTGCGATCGGGGGCTAGACGGAATAAATTAAGACCAAAAGTTGTAACGAGACTTTCGCTATGGTTGTAAGCCGTGCGGCGTGCGCGTGTTTCCCTGTCTGTCTCTCTCTCATAGAAAGCAAGCCAATTATTTTCGTTTCGTCTTTCTATTTCACATTGAACAGTGTGGTGTCGCGGCGATTATTTTTGTTGAGTGTATACAGGTTTTTTGTACATAATAAATAATAAAAAATAATAACAATAATGAATCCTGACAGTTTTTCTGCACAAGTTCCGGATATTGCTGATGGAGTTAGGTAAGTAGAGATTTTATACAGACAATAATAAATGCTTATGTATTTTTAGCAAGTACGCATTATAACCTCTCTTTACCATTGTGCTAACCAAGTCATACGCGTTATCATCTCTCCATTATTGTGTGTTTAGCAAGTGTACGCGTCATAACTTTAATAAATTTGAAAGCAAATTATATTTTAATATTACAATATCAATGCGTATGTATTTAGCAAGCCGTGCGTGTTCTAACCTATACGCTGTTGTGTTTACGAAGTCGAGATATATATATATATATATATATATATATATATATATATATATATACACTCTGTTGTGTTTACAAAGTCCCGCGCATCTATGACGTGTACGAAAGAATAGACAGACAGAGATATATATATATATATATATATATATATATATAAATATTATTATAACTTGAAAAAAATAAAATTTTATTACAATTCCTTCACTAATTAATCGAAAGGAACTTCGTTCCATCCGGGTGTTCCTTGACACTTCTCAAGTTTTTGTTTTATATTTTATTTTAACGACAGATTTCCTCTTCGATAAATAACTTCTAAATAATGATAGCGGTAAGCCTCTAATCCCATATTTTTCAAGTTTTTCCAGAAGTTTATCGTGTGAAATGCTGTCGAAAGCTTTAGCTAAATCCAAAAAGATGCCTAACACTTTATCATTTTCATTGAGGTGCTGGTGAATTTCATTCGTGAGATAATACAGTGCATCCTCAGTGAAACTTCCTGCCTTGAAACCGAACTGTTTGGGAGAGATTAGTTGGTGGCGATCCACATGATTTTGTAACCTGCTGGCTATACTTTTTTCACACAATTTTGCAATATTATTAATGACAGATATTGGTCGGTAATTATTGACAAAATATGGGTCTCCAGCTTTGAATATGGGAGTAATGACAGCGTCTTTCAACCTATTTGGAAAAACGCCACTTTGGAACATCGAATTTATCAGGTGAACTAAAATATCAACAATATTCGTTTTTATCATTTTGATGGTTTTTGCTGATATTTTGTCTATTCCTGAAGCGGCATTATTTGAGGTTGTCAATTATACTCAGTATTTCTGGAGTCGTGACAGGTGTCAAGAATAGGGAGTTATTTATCGATTCATCGTTTAGGTCAGGTGGTGATTCATGATCTGACAGTGGGTTAGATCTAATCGTTCTTGCAAGATTTTCTCCAACTTTTGAGAAATGTAGCTCGATCTCTGTCCTGCAACATATTTTTATAATGAATGTTCCTCATTCTTCCATTTTGCCTGATTCATTTCTAACACTCTATCGACTATAAGTATAGGAATATATAACATACAAACCCGTAACTATATTGAATTTGGACACTTCTGATCGAGATAAAATTAGAACTATTGAAAGTTTACTGTGAAATATGTGAGCACGCGCCATCTGAATACTCTCTATTGAAGGAAAATATTATAATTTTGGAAATAACTCGCCTCTGAAATTATGTACTTAAATCACTCAAACATTTTTTTTATCACTGCTCTTAGTTACTTGAAATCAATACTTACGTGAAAACTCACTATGTTTGATGCAGTACTGACAATAAATAAATCTTTATTGAATGTTTCATTAAGTTCTCTGATGATTGCGACCTAGCATATTCCTGTAAATGTGGTGGCTTTTGGAGAATATAACTTCAAAGTGGCAGACACTGAAAATATACTACTCTAAAGTTCCTCTCACCATAAAGTGGCCAGTGGAACTAGTTTATTACCTTTTCCACCACGAGAAAGTGTCGCCCACGTCGCAGGCCCATGACTCACCACCTCAAAGTTATAACCTAAAAATTACAATAGGTCTTATACCCCTGAGACTGGCGAACACGTCGCGGCTATTATAACCTGCCAGTTCAAAGTTATAACCTCGAAATTGCGGGTACATGTCCATTAATTGTTGAAAAGGACATGTATCAAGTATGCTGGATTTATGCAGCTTCAATTAACAATTATCAAGAATAATTTTCAATTATCAAGTAATGCAAATGATGCCATTTACGGTATGTACAATTAAGGTATGAATATTAAGCTGGCGCGCAAGTCAGAGATCCGATCTATTTAAGTAAATTAACCTTTTTATACAAAATCAAGAAGAATTGTCCATTGAAAACGCATAACCCATTTCATTTGAATTAATATCATTTACGTAACAGGTAAAACGAACTTTTTGTCAGCCACAATGGAATAATTTGAGAAAAGTTAGGTTAGCTTTCGTCATCTCGCGGACCAATCCACGGTCACTTGGTGGTGAATTTTAAAGGTGATTGTAACTTTGAGGTGACTTTTATTAAATGCAAACTGTGGCAATCACTTATGGAGATAGTAAGAACGTAGCAACCATCACCACATATCACAATCAAGTGCCTGCCACATTGAAGGTTTGATGGAAGTTACTAAAACGTCACCAAAACTATCATACTATATTGAAAGTGATTTGGACTTCTAAGTGAAATTTAAGTGGTACAGGATGGTTACCGCAACGGTTATTTTCCACTTTCAAATTTGAAAACCTTTAAGGTGATTCTGCTTAGTGGCCATAATGTTTCAGATACCTCAATTGACACTAACATGTTATAAAACTGTGAAGTGGCTACCATAGATGGGAATTACGTGACGAGAACCATGCAAATATAAAATTTTAGTCAGTCTCACTGTATAGTGGTAGATTAAGTGGTGATTACTTAATAGCCACCGAGTCGAAGTTGTAATATCAGTTTCCGTCACTATGATGCTGCTTGGGTATCCAACCATTCGGGGACACCTCATCTAAATAAGCATAAACGAAGATTCCCAGGGACACGGCAAGCTTAAGAGCTCCTCAGCAACTTCAACCGAGAAAAATCCAAAACCTTAGTCAGCCCCAACAAGACTAACGGGACACTGCTAACTCAGAGAAATAACCCTCCACATTCTAGTGGATGTGACATGATATTAGTTTTATTATCGCTGGACTAAAATAAAAACAGTAGAATTTGACATTGAATGAATTGATATATGTCAAAAAGATATATTTTTGAATAGTTAAAATAAAGATTCTTTGAATAGTTTTCAACTGAATATTGATTACATAACAGTAGAGTATGGTGTTGTAAATAAAAAAAGATTGAGGGACTGATCGTGGAAGAAATACCACAAATACCCTTCATAATTCTCAATTTCTATAGGGGTTTCAGATCGTAGTGCATTTGTCTCCACTTACAATTACAATTACCCAACCAAACATTAAGAGTAACATAAACTTTACCAAGAGGTTTTACCACCATCGCGCATCGGAAAAGTGGTTGGAATAATACAAGAGGATGCTAAATACAAATGAAACCATATTCTTTTTATATGGAAAGTAGAAAAATTGCTTCATTCCTTACACTATAGTGGAATTCCATAAGGATTTAATGGTACCTTCCTCATTAATCTCAAGGCTATTATAATATATTAAATATTTCAGATATTTCTATAAATATTGTAGATACCGGCAACTTTACCAAAGAGAAACAAATGTATTGAAATTCTTGAAATTTCCCGCTAAGTATTCTAGAAAATTTACTTATAGGCAGAATAAAAAATCCTATATGATATTTTACATTTTTTGAGAACTCATTTGTATAATTTGAAGATAATTATACCGTCTATAAGAATTTTTCAATCTCTATCATATTGGTATCCCTGGAATATTTTAATTAAAGGACAAGATCCATAGGGTTTGTTATCTTTATTACTGTTTGGTATAACTCCGAGCAACTTCCTGTCCCATTCCTGTTGCCTGACCGGCTACGTTTGTTGTTTCCAGGAGTTTGCGGGTGTTGGCGACATCCGGATCTGCATAAGGATTACAAAGGGCGAAACTAGATCCTTACAAGGCGCCGTAACAGCGTGAAAGTCCGAAATGTGTTATTCCGCTGAACATTAGCCATTTGTGGAAGTTTAGAGGAGTGAAATAGTGTGTATCCGGAAACAGATGGACCGTAATTAATATCTCTGTTTGGAATCGTAACGTAATTATTCTTTATCGTGTTAGTTTTTACGAAATTGGGGGGAGGGGCATGAAATAGGTTATTTCGAATTTGTTTATTAGTTCATGTCTGGAGTAGATTCAAGGCAGAGGTAACCATGAAAAATACATTCACCATCAAACATAATGTCCTAAAATATTACTTGCTTGTCACTTACTAGATGTTCTATTAGTATATTAAAGTATAAGTGGATAAAAAGGGCTTTAAAACACGCGCGAAATAGAGCAAGTGTTTTTAAGACCAGTTATCCACGAATACTTTACGTAATTTTTTTTTATTGGTGCACTTTGAAATCATATATACTGGTATTATTACTACAAAAAATAGAAATAAGAACTAATAATGCAAGAAGGTTGAATTCGTGATGTGACATCAGTATACCTTTCGTTGTCATGGAAATGAGAAAAACATTCATTTGCAATTTGTTACCAAAGATCAATATTTGTTGTCACCAGAGCTCAAAAATGAATTATTCTAATATCGAGTTTTTGAATAGTGAGGCAGAATCGCGGTTAATACCGCGAAAATCCAGTGATATATATATAAAAAAGAATATGAAAAGTTCATCAAATGGATGGAGGAGCACATATAAATGAACGAATTGTGAGTAATATTTTATTTAACGTTACAAGGTACTCCTGTCAGATCAATAATCAAAAATTTGTCATTTAGACTTCACGTTTCTCGATTTGTTGATGTTGTCATGGTTACCTTTAAAAAACGCGCGTTTTTTAAAGTTCGATTTAAACACGCTGAGGCGTGCTTTAAATGGGTAAAAAGGGGCACCAATAAAAAAAAATATTTTATTTAGAAAAAGAGAAAGACCGATGAGTTATGTGTGTTAAAGGAAGGTAAACTGTTGTCAAAAAGCATCTAATTGTAATGAATAGTAGCACGCAGGGCAAGCATGAATTATGAATTCATTGAAAATCATAAATGGTAATTTACAAGGATTTTCTGTTAGTTTGTATAGTTTGGTGAAAGACTTTTCGAAAGAAACTTGTGGAGCTCAGAAAAATCTATAAAACCATGAAACTGTATGTTGCAAATAGTGTATCAAATTTAAATATTCAGTAGTTATATCACAAGTGATGGATATTTTGGTAGTATACTTTGACATTTGACAAGGGTTGGACAACATTTTTTTATTTGACAGTGACTCGGACGTCATCTGACAGTGACTGAATTATTTTGATAGGTTTGGTATAAACAATGGTATAGTATTTCCATTGTCTATGTATCTTTAGACAATGGTATTTCTAATCCCAATTGGAACGACATAAAAAGTTTCGGGAAGGAATCGTCTTTGCACTTGCCGCGTTGACATAGGCGTCCGTATATTATTTTTCAGTGGTATTTCTTCAGTTACTTATTCTTACAATCATAGCAATGGATCACCCCATGTGAAAGTAGACACATGTTATCTCAACTGGATTTTATTGTGAACTTGGGATATCATGCAGCTTCAGATAACATGTGTCCAATCCAGCTAGCCGAGCTTTTATTACTCAAATATATTTGATAGCGCCTTTACTAATAATCTGGGCAACTAGAGACACGCGCCAGAACTTTTTTATGATTGTACCAGGAACGCTTTGAGAGTAGAAACACTGATAGTATATAAATTCCCCATTTGCCGGGCAGTGCATGTGAACACTCTTCGTAGTGCTCTTATTTTTATTACCGTTCCAATTGGGATTAGAATAACTATAAATGCCTACTTGTTTTATGGTGAAAAGCGTGTATATTCGTGGATATACTTGCGACATGGTGTATATTCAGTAGTTATATCACAAGTGATGGATATTTTGGTGAGTATACTTTGACATTTTTGTGTCAATATTGTTGTAGAAATTCACGAAACCAAATTTCTTTAAATATACCCTTTTTTTTTTTTTTTTAATTTTTGTATATATTCCCTTCTATCGGCTGGCCAGTGTCGGATTCAGTCCCTAAGGAACCGCCTACCGACTAAAAAATTTCCCCTTCAGTAGTTTGCAGCATAGCGTATCAGAATCCGCTTTCGCATTACTTCAATACGCTGTGCTTGTCATTTAATTCTCTTCTGGAATTTGATCAAAGTCTTCGACTCAGTCTCTCCTCTCTCTCTTTGGCTTCTATTATGCCACGGATGGTTTCATACGCGTTAATCCAGGACACGTCACTTTCAAGTAGGAATTCCATCATAGTTTCTGGGTTAAATATGCTCCCCGTACGGCGTGAGAATTCTCTACGCTGGTCTCCCCATCTGATACAGGAAAACAGGGTATGCCGTACGTCATCTTCTTCCGAGCAGTAGGTGCACTTGCTCGAGTCAGCTCTGTTGCGATCAAACAGATACTTTTCGAAGCATCCGTGACCCGATAGCGCCTGTGTGATGAAATAGTCTATTTCACCGTGTTGCCGGCTTGTCCATCGTGCAATATCTGGAATTAGGATGTGGGTCCATCTTCCTTTTGAACTATTGTTTCAGCTTTCTTGCCACACTAGCATCAGTTGGGCCCTGGCCAAATCCTTATCTGTTCCAGCGTATTTCTCCTTCCTCTCCATTATTTGGAGTTCAATCGGGGGTATTCCCGAAATGACGCACGCTGCTTCAGTTGAAATAGTGCGATATGCACTGGCAACTCTGATAGTCATTTTTCTTTGAATGCTCCTAAGCTTGGTCACGAGTTTTTTATTTTTTGTTGCTTCATACCATGATGGACAACCGTAGAGTAGTTGTGAGTGGACCACACTTGAATAAAGCTTGCGTTTCGAGGAGCTAGGCCCCCCTACGTTCGGTATAAGGCATGACAGAGCCTTGGTCGTTTTATCTGCTTTCTCGATAACCTTCCCAACGTGCACTGCAAAGGTGAGTTTGGTATCCATCCATACCCCAAGATATTTTACTGCACTTTTGGGATTTATCGTTACTCCTTGAAGGCTGAAAGAAATTGGTCCCATCTTTCTTTTTTTTGTCAGCAGTACTGCTTCCGTTTTTTCTGGTGCTACCTGCAGTATGTTTCTCTCCATCCAGTTACAAATCCGTTGGAGACCTGCATTTGCTGTGTTCATGAGAATCTCCTTATTTTTTGCAACAACTATAATTGCCACATCGTCTGCGAAGCCCACCAATTACGCTCCACTAGGCATCTCCATCTCTAGAAGGTCGTCGTACAAGATGTTCCACAATGTCGGGCCCAGTACGGATCCTTGGGGAACACCACTGTTTATGTCGAGAATCCTGCTGTCACTCCCTTCCACGGGAAGTAAACCCCTGTTTGAGAGGTAAGACGCAATGACGCTGATCAGACCCTCATCTATACCTCTGGTCCTTAGTTTGTTAAGGATGAGTTGCCACGATGCATTATTAAATGCATTTCTTACATCTATCGTAATCATGGCACACACACTTTAAATATACCCTGACAGCGAAGCTAAAGAGGTATCTTTTAGAATAAATTTGGTCGAGTGGAATTTCTGCAAAAATATTGGAGGAAAAATATCAAAGAATACCCTACCCAAAATATTTATCACAAGTGGTATATGACCATATTATATATCGAGCTAGCTATTACAAACATACCTCACTTGATAAAACTATGTTTTTCTACGTTTTTTCGAATTTCTTATGTTTTCGAAACGGTAGGACATTATTTTTTAATTTGACAGTGACTTGGACGTCATCTGACAGTGACTGAATTATTTTTATAGGTTTGGTATAAATAATTGCAAATAATGGTAAATATGCCTACTTATTCAATAAGAAGTAGCGTGTTTATTCAGTAGTAATACTATAAGTACTTCAAAATAATCAGGTTATACATCGATAACTTGTTGCATATTTACAAAGATTGTCAGTTTGACAATTTAAACTATTCTGTCAAACTGACACGATTTGTAGTTATGCAGGAAGTTTGAGATGTATAACCGTATTTATATTGAAGAACGTATTGTATTTGATAAGATTATTTTTTGAGTAAATTAAGTAAATATAAACAATTCATTAATTTAAATGCAAATTGGTACAATGAAAATTACAATTAGTATATACTACGTTTTTTTTAACTGAGTTATTTTCTGCGCTGGAAACGTGGCTACTGCTCATTGAAGTGCTGGAAATACCGAAGGTGTTATTACTTGAACCTGTAGCGTTTTTAAAATTGGATCTCATCTTATTTATTATGTTTTGGTGATGTTGTTCATCTAAGTGTAGATAGGATTTGATAGAATTGCTATTACCATGTCCTGTTATTTTAATAAGTTCTTCTTCCGATACATCTGCTTTTATATTTAAATTTGCCAGCTCTGCAGATTTTTTGGTCCATTTACTAATATCATGCACTCCAATTGGCATATTTTTGTACCAGCCAAGGATTTTTTGTTTTCTCCAGCTAGGACTTACTGTCAGAAATAACCTATCTGTTTAAATATTGATGTTTTCGCTTCTTCTTATCATTAGTTTACCTAGAAGTCTCACTGGACAACGACTTACTTCATTATGGTTGGGTACAAGCCATTTATTGTTAGCACACGGTTTTGCTCCTCTCTCTGCGGTTTTGGTGAAAATAAGATTATATTGTATTCTACCAGTTGGAATATCATCTTTTCCAGTTTCTTTTTGAAAATAACGAGTCAACCATGACGCTCCTTCATTTCCTCTCCACGCAAGTTCTACAGAAGCAATTAAGAATTTTTTTAATTGTAATCTTTCCGGTGTATTTTTATCCCACGCTTATATCATTGCTATGAACTCGGTATCTTTAAATGTTAATGCACTAAACCTTTATTTTGTCCGGTAACCTTTGAAGCTCCTTCCTTTTTGAATTTCTTGCGTTTTCGTGCGGCAAAAAATATGGGACTAGAGAATGGATCAATTATTCTATTAAACTACTTCATATTATTTTTCTTGTATTTGTTTTGCCGCTACGTTCTACATTTCAACCACATTTTCTTTATAATTTTCTCCATTACCTTTTCGCATATTGAAAGCCCAATCTTTCAAAATGGATGCTATCATTTCAGTGGAAATTGATTCATTTAGTACATAGTTTCTTTCACTACAAAACGTAAGAAATTGTTTCCATACGTACTTTTTTGTTTTCACTGTATTATGAGGCTCAGTATTTTGTATACTTTCGTTCATTGCATTAAATGATAAATCTCCGAATCGACTCGTTTTTGAACAATTATTGATAAACGTCAAAATTTGACGGTCCTGTTAGTTTGTGTATTGTTGTATATTGATGTCGATGTGGTTACTACGGAAATGAAATTATTGTAAGATTTTCGATTGGTGGAGCTACTCTATGTATTCGACTCTCTGATTTACAATGGGGTGAAGATGTATAATAAAATACCAAGTGATATCAAAGAGAGAAATCTCCAGGTTTTTAGATAAAAACTAAAAACTTTACTTGGTGATAAGGCCTACTACAGCTTGATTGAATTTTATGATGATACACTTTAGTTAATGTTTACATTTGTTCATATTGTTAATTTTGTTCAAACTTTTTAATGTTTTTGTGAAAGTATTTAATTGAGTCTCACCATTTATGTTTTTATATTTGTTTTTATCCTGTGACGTGGTTATCAATTTTTGACAGTAACTTATGTCCATTCGCATACTGTGAATTTTTAATTATGTGTTTGTCTACAAGATTTTTTCTTATGTACGATAAACATATAATCTCTCTCTCTCTATAATCAGGTATTATCGAAATTATACAAGGTAACTTGACTAAATTGAACGTTTTTATTGGTTAAAAATTACACGAAAAAAATAATCGCGGATATACCACCAACATGGTTTATATTCGCTGATATTGGGATGTGATTGGTTAGATAAATGCATTTAGAGGTATATAATCATGTGTATAATTACCGTTGGAATATAAATCTATGTTGTCCCCTACTATGAAGTTGAATTATCAATTGTGGCATCAAAGTTTTCATTCACCCTGAAATATAAACAAAGTGTTTAAACCATTAGTGTTCAAAAGGGAAACATTCTGAATAGAATATTGATAGAAATATATTTTTTTTTGTGAATTGACGATGGAAGATAGTGACTAAAGTTTATCTTTCAGTCGCAGATGATTCCACATCTGATTTTATGAACATCCTGTTTGTATTTTCAACAAATCATGAGTGTTCATTTCACTGAAAAAATCCTCAGCACCCGAAATATATTTGGAATTGACAACCGGGATATCAAACTGAAGTACATAATTATCCATTATACATTTTGAAGACTGGTGTTATCAAACCAATTTTCGGAAGTGGGGATAAACTTCAAATTTCGAATTATAGACCCATATCCCTGATTTCAAACATCGCCACATTTTTGAAAAATATTTAGAAAAAAGAATTTCACATTTCATGAAAAAACATGGTATTCTGTCGGAAAAACAGTATGGGTTATAGATGCAATATTTGTATTAACATCTCATATTTACAGATCACTTGATATATCTAAACCTTCACATTTTATCTTTGTCGATCTATCCAAAGCATTTGATAATATATGCCACACAATATTTCCAGAATAAAACTGGGGAGTATTGGTACAACGGGGTAAGCCGTTACGACCTGTAAAGATCATATATCTGCAATCGAAAACAAGTAGTTGACATTGATGGTGTGGTGAGTACTCCTAGGGCAGTTACTTACGGTGTTTCCCAAGGCACGGTCTTGAGCCCTTTACTTTTTACCATATACTGAAAATGCAATTTGTTGAGTACTCCTAGTACAGTTACTTACGGTGTTCCTCACGGGACAATTTGGGGACCTTCACTATTCACCACATATATAGACAGTCTACTGAAAATGTAATTTGAAGAAACTAACCTGAATTTTGCGGCTGATACGGCAGTCTTTCACAACGCCAATATTTTATTTGCCATTCACCCCATACACTAACCATATAATATGGGACCGTTGACCATAGACTAAAATATATCTATTCCAGAAGTTAGCTCCATAACATATCTGAGTATAATAATTGACCGACACATAAATTGTGACATGCATATATATTATCTAACGAAAAGACTGGGAGGATTTTTGTCAAGATTCAATCATCCTGAGTAATATCTAGATATAACCCAATCCCAGCTTTCATGCGGTATTATAGGATGAGAAGGAGTTAATGAATCGCACTCGGATTACCTGAACATTATAAGATATTGAGGAACTATACTGCCAAAAGCTATTATTGGAAGTATACAAAAATTAAATAAAAATAACGTCTAGCGATGACCCATATAATACCAGGTGACGAGAGCATAGGCTTGTGAATTCCTGGGCCTGGTCATTGATGAAAATATCAACTGGAAAAATCATTGTATACGCCTGAACAAGAGGTTGAATTCTTTATGTTATTTGTCCAGGAATCTCAAACAAGTCTTGGAGGAGCCCCAGCTACTATCCTTGTACCACTCTCAGGTAGCGTCCCGAATTAGGTATGGCATAAGTTTGTGGGGTAACTCCACATCCGTTAATGACGTGTTTATTTTGCAAAAAGGAATGATAAGAATAGTGGCAGGCGTTCCTTTAACCTACTCTTGTAGGGGATTGTTTGTGAAACTTAATATAATGACACTTTATTCTATGTACATCTATGAAATATGCACTTTTATTTTCACGAACAAAACTAAGTTTACTCTGAATAAAAACTTGCACAAGGTAAATACACGCCAGAAGAATAATTTCCATATTCCATTTTATGAATATAGAGTTTCACAAAACTCACTTTCCTATTTGGATTTGACCATCTATAACAGATTGCCGCATGAAATGAAAAATACTAATGACAGTAGAAATTTAATCGCAGCGCTGAAAAAATTCCTAATTAAAAATTGTTTTTATTCCTTGGACGAATATTTTAACATGTGATGTTTTAACATGTGACTATGTTGTTCTGTTCCGTTTTGCCTAATGTTTCTCTCTGTGTGACTATTCCTATACATATGTACTTGTGTCTTACTGGAAAATAATAATAATTATTATTATTATCCCAAGATGCTTCAAACTAGTGGGACAGAGACGCTGCAGCTATCTGGGATTGAAAATACGGGTCTTCTTACCAGAAAATATTGAAACCGAATCAAAACTTGCATAGGAGGGTTTGACAGAAATTTATTTGAAAAATTCAAAAATGTTTATGAGGTAGAAGAAATGTGTATTAGTTTTTAGTATATCTGTATAGTTACCCAAATATTAAACTTACGTACCTGTGATATTGTATTCACCTAATGGTAATATTTTCAAAACTGTAATACTAACCAAACTGAGACACTTCCTGAAAATGACTCCAAGTCTTCTGTGATATTTTGGTAATCTAAACCTGATATTCACTGCTATTATGAAAACCAGATTGTGATACGTACCTGAACATGTTCTGAATAATTTACCAAAATAACTATGATATACCATTTTGTGATACGTACCCAAATATGACTCTTACGTCATTAATGATCTAAACTCAAACAAGATTGTGACATTAACCGGAAAATGTTTTTGTATTTATTTCAATACATTATTTTACCATTATGCTTCTTTAAATCAAATATCTTCTTTTACTTACTAACCTTAACTTTTGATTATTTTACATTACAAAGCTCTTCTCCAAGTAGTGTCGGACATTGTCGAGGGCCTTGAGAAAGGTAAACACTCACAATAGTCAATTGAAATGTTACAATTTAAGGACCGAATATTGCATTTTTTAGAGGACGCAATTTTATTTTTGGGACATCTGTGGGGGGTCAATAGAAGCTCAACCTCAAGTTTGTGGGGTCGCCACCCTTGTCCCCCGGCCGCCATCTTGGAAAAAGGGGTGGAAACACTTTTTTCGCGATATCTCGGAAACTATGCGTCTTACGAAAAATTTGTTTTGCCTACAAATATGTTCATATACCTTTTTGCCTTAAATTGAAAAGTGAGAAAATTTCTGTGAAAATTTTCTTTTTTGCTCTATAACTTTTTTTTTATAAATTTTACAAAAAAATCACATCAGACCAATCTTGTAGATGATCTTTTGAGGAAAATTTTTCCTTATAATTTTTTTTAATTTCATTTATTTAAAACGCTGTTACAGCGCTCCAAAGTTGACCGGGTTCGTCAATTGTCATCGTGCTTTTGAAATAGGAGAAGGCTTAATAACTAACATCATTGGATCTGATTTTCAAGGACTGTCATTTAGTTGCAAATCAAAGGTTCTTTCCTTTAGTGCTATGACAAGCACTAGTGAAAAAGAAAAATCTCCTGTGTATTTCGAAACAAACAGTTGGCGATATTAAACAATATATGGCGCATGAATTAGCACCTTTTCCATTGGCATTATTCGCTGAGGATGGCATGAGGAAAGGTACTAAGTCGTCTTTGTTTAATGTTTTTACACCACTGGACCAATCCTTTGAAAACATTCACAGAAGTCATTTTAATATCGATGGTGGTTTTCTATTGCATAAAGTGATTTGGGATCGGAATTCGTCATTAAACAACATCCTTGAGAAGTATGTCCGGTATGTGCAAGAATATTATGGACTATCTGCAACAATAATATTTGATGGTTACCCCAAAAATCCTGATATAGCAGGAACAAAGTCATGGGAACGTATGCGTCGCACGAAAAAACACCAATGTACTGAAATTAAGTTTGATAAGAGTACCGTACTAATAACATCTCAAGAAAATTTCTTGGTAATGAAAAAAACAAATCAAACTTGATAGATCTTCTCAAAACTGCTCTTTCAGAGGTTGGTTTTTCTGTCAACCAAGCTGAATCAGATGCAGATTCAATCATCGTCTCTGGTGCGCTTACTGCATCCCGATCTCATGAATCTGTTATTATTGTGACATTCTTGTATTGCTCACGGCATTAGGTACAAGACAGCCTAACATTTATTTTTCAAAACCTTCAAAAGGGCGCACATCTGCTCAGTTATATAGCCCTTCAAGTTTTATGTATGGAGATCTCATAACACAGAATTTGCTGTTTCTTCATGCTTTTTCAGGATGTGATACAACATCAGCAGCCTATAATATGGGAAAATTGAAATTTATAAAAATAATGGAGAAACATCCTGAATTAGCTGGTGGTACCGCGCTATTCCTGAGTAAGGACGTCGATCCAACTATGCTCACTCTTGTTGGCGAACGTTTTTTCATAGCTTTATACGGCGGTAATAAAGACGACTCACTAGACGGCTTGCGATACAAACGATTTGCCAAGACAGTGACTAAAAATTCATTTAATTTATCATCGTTGCCTCCAACACAAGATGCTGCTCGTTTTCACAGTCTCCGAGTATATCACCAGGTCCAGTCGTGGCTCGGAAGATATCAAAATCCTGAAGATTGGGGCTGGAAGAAGCATGCAAACATTTGGATGCCAATACAAGCTTCCAAGCCTCCAGCACCCCCCGATCTCATGAAATTAATTTTCTGCAGATGCAAAGGAAACTGTGGAAGCATGTGTGGCTGCAGAAAAGCAGGCCTGAAATGCTCGACAGTATGCCTCCATTGTTCTGGCGAAACATGCAGCAACATTATGGAAATATCAAAGTTAATGGAAGAAAATGAATTTGAAGATGAACTTCCAACTATGACTCCAATTTTATCTCCTGTCATTCCTCACATCTTCACATTTAACGTTGATTTTGATTCTGAGCCACAGCCTGGACCATCGAAGAAAAGTCGAGTAGAGTAGTGATTAAAAATATTAGATTACCTTATAAGCAAGATGTCCGAGGAGTAGGCCTACTGGGGATACCACGTTAAAAAAAACGCGCTTACAGACTCTACCTCATAGGTGGCGGGGAAAAGAGTTGGAATGAATAAGTAAAGTTGTTCGAATTTAACAAAAATTTTGTAAGAATATATTTACAATAAAAATAAAATAAAAAATAAGTTAAACATTTCGTTTCGACCGGATTCTCATGAGCATTGACGAACCCGCTCAACTTTGGAGCGCTGTAACAGCGTTTTAAATGGATGAAATTAAAAAAAAATTTAGGGAAAAATTTTCCTCACAAGATCATCTACAAGATTGGTCTGAAGTAATTTTTTTGTAAAATGTATAAAAAAAAAGTTATAGAGCAAAAAAGAAAATGTTTACAGAAATTTTCTCACTTTTTTGCTTATAACTTTTTCAATTTTTAATTTGGGGCAAAGATGGCGGTCGGGGGACAAGGGTGGCGACCCCACAAACTTGAGGTTAAGCTTCTATTGACCCCTCACACATGTCCCAAAAATAAAATTGCGTCCTCTAAAAAATGCAAAGCTCATGTAACATTTCAATGGACTACAACTTGAGTTGTGTGATCTTTCCAAGGCCTTCGACTGTGTCTCACATGATATACTATTGGAAAAACTACACTGCTATGGCATCAGGGGCGTAGCTCTCAATTTTTTCGAATCTTACCTCAGTGAACGATCTCAATGTGTCAAACTAAATGGTGTTCTATCAAATAGTAAGACAGTAGATCACGGTGTTCCCCAAGGCTCGGTTCTGGGCCCCCTTCTGTTTTTAATCTATATAAATGATTTATATTTCTCCATTCTTCCAACGAGAAGCGTTATTTTTGCAGATACAACATTCATTTGTCAGAGCAATAATGTTGGCAATCTGTCCACGTTATCTAATAATACAATGGATCTAGCCAAAACCTGTTTTACTAGTAATAAACTTAAACTCAATTTGGAAAAGAATCAATCCATTCTTATATCGTCCAAATCAAATCTCACTCGAGGTAGCTGCGTGAAATTACTTGGCATGCAACTTGACGATAGACTCAACTGGGGCCCTCATATCGCAGCATTAGCGAAGAAACTGTCTAGTATTACCTTTCTGATTCGACGTTTGAAAAATATCGTCAGTATTAACGTACTTAAATCATGTTATTTTGGTTTGTTCCATAGTCATCTGTCCTATGGTATTCTTCTATGGGGAGAATCGTGCCACTCTCTTAAGGCATTCATTCTTCAAAAGAGAGTGATCAGAGTAATGACGGGAACTCACTATCGTGAACATTGTCGTCCTCTCTTCATCAGTTATCAAATAATGCCACTCCCTACTCTATTTATTTACTCATGTTTACTTGAAATTCATGAAACTAAACATAAATACTCGACTCAATCCGATGTCCATGGTTACACCACTCGCCATGCTGATCTAAATTCTACTCCTCGGTTCAGGCGTCAAATGTCACAAAATAACTCTCTGAACCTTCATTTGTACAACAGATTACCTTCTAGGATAGGGAGTCAAGGTTTCTTTCAATTCAAGGTGCAAATCAAGACTTTTCTATTGAAACATTGTCTTTATAGTGTCAATGAGTATCTTGATTTAAATAAAAATGAATTTGAATGTATATGATGGACACTCCTCACCTGAATGTTTTTATCCAGATAATTTATGTAATATTATGTTATATTTATGTTCTTTCTCTGTGTATTTACATTTTATATATATATATATATATATATATATATATATATATATATATATATATATATCCCTTCTGTTCTGTTCTGACGTTCTACTATTACTTATGTATACTGTAGAGAAATAAATACTTCTACTTCTTCTACTTCATTGTTTTAATACCAAAGTCGTTAAATCACGCACAAGAAACAAGCTTTTGGAATGATTACTTCAGTCATGCCATTGTTTATTCACTTGAATTACATGTGGAAAAAAAACTGTTTTCTGGAAACAAACATTATTATTATCAGACTATAACAACTGAATTATCCATAATGATGTTTTTCAACTTCAATGGGGCATTTTTCCATTTCTTTCAACCATTCATTCTGATTATGATGTCAACTTGGTATTCGAGCATCCTAATGATAAAATCTACCTTTATGATATACGATTACGTTGTGAGGGAGTTCCAACCCCCATATTGGACGCGATAGATCAACTGACGCGGATGAAAATTCAATCAAACCAATCCACCATATTTTCGGGTAATATTTCCCGAACTGTTCCAACAGTGGCAGGCATAAATCACATGGAACCTCTTTAATATTTTATTACCAACTTCAAAAACAGATTTAAATTCCATTTTAACTCACCATTGTCCCTATAAATCAACGGGAACGTATCCGAATGCAAATGGCCCAAGAATGGGCCCGCAATAATACTGGAATATTTGCGTACAATTTTCAAATATCTCTTAATAGGTGGGGAACTGAACTCGGCAAAAATATCCGAATGAAAATGTCTTTTTTCCTCAAGAAAATGAAACTGCCGGAGAAATTTTGCACCCACCCCATCTTTAAGATACCTACTCAAAGCGGGTGAATTATTATATACACCTTTTGCCAGAACTTGCTGTGAATTGTTCGTTGGAATTTAATGCTTTCGCCTTAGGCCAATTAAAAGATATTTTCTGCTCTATTGATTTTGTGACAAAAATACTATCAGGAAACTGAGTGTGCCAACATACGAAAGATGGTCCGTAGTTATTTCCTGTTATGTTTCCTACTCTCAACTGTCATTGCTAAATTTGTTATAAACATTTGAAAGCATTTTCTTATTTTTTTTATTATTTTTGACTTGTAACTTGAAAACTAATAGAGCAATCTCGATACTATCAATTGACGAATTGTAGAAAATCTAAATGTAAAGAAAATGAACTCTAATACAACTCGATCGGATTATTGGTAACGTAGAAAAACCAGAAAAACTGGAAAATATCAGCTTTTCTTGAAAAATTCATAACTCCGATACTTTTCAAATTGTAGTGCAACCTTTCCACGACATGGTAGTGATTAATATTTACTTTATGTGTGACAAACTCAGGCGCTGTCGAATCATTAGTTCTGGCATAATTGAATCTGAATTTTTAAATGCACTTTATTGCAACAGACCTGGATGCGTCATAGGTGATCAGATTCCAATTTTTCGAAAAAATTTCGAGAGTAAAAGTATAGTACTACAAAACGTATATTCTCATTTTGCGTTAAAATGCTGCAAAACAAGTGAAAAACACTTGCAAACATGATCGAAAATGGGCGAGTGCGTGAAAGCTGCTGAGTAGTGAGGGTAGAGCAGTAGACGCGGGGAAGCGTATGTAGAGTAATACAAGCGCGCTGCGCCCGTTATGAATATGCTGCTCTACCCCCACTCCTGAGCCGGTTTTCGGTCATGTTTGCAAGTATTTCTCACCTATTTCGCAACATTTTAACGCAAAATAAGAATATCCATCGCATGCCATTCAACGTCCGTCGATGCATTAGTCAGGAAAGTAGTAATTTTTTTATGGATATGCGACCAACATACACCTATTGTATAGGTTTTTGTAGTCAGCGGTTTTGAGAAATAAGGCATTTTTAATTTTTAATGAAATTATGTCTGGCTATCAAGAATGTTACACAGATTTCTGTCTCTTATTGCAAATATTTCTTTAATAAGTAGTTTGACGGGTGATATTCCTGCAATTACTCCTACATCCCCTGTCTGGTAACTAATACGAACACGAATGGGCCCTGATGAACTTCGCTAGTAACTCATCAATCTGCGTCACCGTATGTCAGACAATTGCAGCATACAAAAGATGGATTAGCCAAAACTTTTTCTAATGATGATACGCGTGGTATGGAAGCAGTTGGTATTGTATTACAAACAAAGTGCGGTCCTCTGAGATTGATCAGTATATACAACCCTGAAGCACTTAAGGTGCTCTTGATGAAAACAGAGAGTTCTGAACGCCAAGCATGTGCAATGGAGTCGTGCATGAAACACGAATGGTTACGCTCTGTGGCAACACAGTGATAGGTTTGAATACCAAGTATTGGCACCTGATGAGCCAACGTTCGTTGATGGACTTGGGCTTAATGTGTTTGATCAGAAATATCACCTGGGAATGGGACATTCGCGCTCTTGCCGAGTTGAGCTCAGATCATAACCCTGTGATGATATTGCTGGATGGTGATCCTCCTCCCCATACAGATCGTCTGCCTAAAAAAGTAGACTGGCAGACATTTATTTCGCCCCTGGAGATGCCGTTCTGCGCCCCTGACAGGAATTATTCTCCTCTTGAGTTGGATGAGGACTTAACATAAAAAATGCATTAAAAAACTCTTCTTTCAGGAAACAGGCTCCAGATCATTATGACGTATTCCCTGTTAGAATAAAAAATTTCATAATTGAAGAAATAGAGCCTATAGGGCATTCTATAAAAATATGTTCCCTGGAGACAGAGCCCGGGCAAATCAACTGAACAGGGAGGTTATAGAATCTGTCACTGAATTTTAAAACGAACGATTTGGCCAAACTTTAGAAAATTTAGAAATTTGAAAACTAAAAAGATTGTCCTCTCTCCGATCCATGGTGAGTGTGGAATGTGTTATGTCTCGAACTCCACTCGACTTATCTTCAGGCTCTGAGAATAGTTGAAAATTCGATTTCCACGTTGAAAAATGGAGAATGTGTTCTTCTTCTTTTATTAGACATGAGCAAGGCTTTTGATAGAGTCTGGCACAAAGGCTTACAAAAATGAATCGATATCCAACTACCCCTTCGTCTGGAAAAGTTGATAAGGAATATCCTTTTTGGCAGGAAATTTCAAATGTGGAACAATATCTTCCAGAAACGAGGGAGATTGAAGCCAGTGTTCTAGCACCTATGCTATAGATGCTTTTCACTTGTGACATACCAAGGAGTGACAATGTAAAGGTCTCCTTGTATGCTGATGATACAGCTTTGTTAGCCACATCAATAAACCTCCAAATGGAAGTTGTTCATTTGCAGAATGCAATGAATGACCTTCAAGAGTGGTACTTGTGGTGACAAAACACAGACGATTTCATTATGGCGTAAGAAGCGTGACCCGGAGGGTAGTGTGTTTCAGGGAGGGAGATACAATGGTCGACGCAAGTCAAGAATCTTGGTGTCACTATAGAACGTCGGCTCACCTGGAGACCGTACATTGAAATTACCAATTCCAAAGTCAAAAAGAAAATTACCAGATTGCATCCTTTAATGAATAGAAATAACAAGCTTTCGCTTGAAAACCAAGTGATTTACAAGATGACGTTTGTATGCCTCAGCAGTTTGAGGACAGTCACAATCGCATCCTGGAGCCGAACTTTTTTTATTTTACAATTTTTAGTTGGGATTATAAGACGGTAATAATCCAAAGTCATTATTTAAATTTCCTTTTTCATTTTACACTTTTCAGTTAGTATTATTATCACGGTAAATTTTTTGTGGGTGATTGGTTATTATAACCTAGGCGAATTTTATCCCTAACGTAATGCAATGGTTTCTGTCGCGATGCCGGAGACTGAGTTTCGCGACGTGCACTTTCTTGTCAGGCTTTTTGGTTTTACGAGAAAGATTTGCACACAACCTACGACGTTTTCGAGTTCGTAACATTGTGAGTTATACAGTGCTTCTCAAAAGTCCCCTCTTATTTTTGGAACGATTATACATAAACAAGTGAAATTTGGAAACTGAATATTAAAGGTTGTAAACTTCCCTACTAGTGATGATAGATGACGGAATCGTCAAAGATGACGTCACAAGGCCATTGTGACAAATAATTTTGAATGGAACCCTACGGCAAGCGACACCTCTATTTAAAGGTATCGAAAAAACCTATTCAATGATACTAATTTTGTTTGTGTTTATGGCAGTTTTGGCAACTCTCTTTTGAAAAACGCAAAAGCTGTGATGAATTAAATCAGTTGATACTAAAATTCAAAATTCAAGCTCCGCCTCTGGATAGTTGTCAAATAACCTGACGTTTTTGTTAGTCTCCCTAATTCGACGTTTTTGTAATTGTCCAAGTTTTTGTACATTTAACAATTTGTGTATTGTTGCTCGAACGTTTAACTGTTTCAGCAGCTTTTGGTTCTTTTAATATTCTCGTACATTTTAATAATTTGTTAAACTGTTGTGAGCCGAACGGTTGAGTGCTTCAAGAAGTAAAATGGTACGTGCTTTAGGTGATAAAGTAGCAGCGATCCTAATTCTTGGTGAAACTGGACAAAATATTCATGCAGCAGAACGCATTTTTAATGAGAGGTTTCCCGATGGCCCCGTTTCGAGGACTTATTTAAGGGAGCTTCTTCGTAAGTTTGAAACAACGGGTATATTGATGATGCGAAACGATCTGGCAGACCACAAATTTCTGATGAGAAAAAAATTGATATACTGGCAGAAGTAATAGTTAATCCTACTTCTTCAACAACTCACGTTGCATCTACCTGTGAAGTCAGTCGAAGTTTTGTGAAAATATGGAAACTAAAATTAGCCAGACTATGTCAAAACAATTTGTTTTAGTGACGAAAGTACTTTCCATCTAAATGGAAATGTAAATACACAGAATGTGAGGTATTGGAGTGACGCAAATCCTCACCTGTTTCGTGAAACACATACTCAATTTCCCCAGAAGGTGAATGTTTGGGCAGGTATCCTGGGTATCACAACCACGAATATCTGACCAGAAATGGCCACAATCTTCTTATGCCACAGCATCGACTGGCAATTACTCATAAAAGCTTCCTTACTGTGGCGATAAGGCTCTTCAACCATCTATGAGGAATTTACATTTGAATAAATTCAAAAAAAGTATAAAAGGGCTGCTGGTTGATCTCTGCCCTTATGACGTTAGTGAATTTCTCAACTGCAGGTTGTAATACTTTGCTTTTTTAATGTGTCTGTTTTGTACTGTATAATACTTTGCCTTTTTAATGTGTCTGTTTTGTACTGTATTTACTTACCTTGACGATGCTAAATCTATTGTACTGATAATAAGCAGATAAATATATTGATTGACTGATTGATTGATTGGAACCACATCGTTGGGCCTCTTTTTTTAAATACTAATTTAACTGGTGAGGTTTATCTGGAGCTGTTGCAAAACGCAATAGAACCGTTAATCCTTGGAATTTTGGAAGATAATCCAGATGAATTCGGCAATTTGGAAATAACATTCCAACAGGATGGTGCTCCTCCACACTATTACGGTGCAGTAAGACGGTATTTGGATGAGGAGTATCGTGGTAGATGGATTGGACGACGAGGTTCAACGGAATGGCCAGCTCGATCACCGGACCTCATACCTTTGGATTTTTTTCTGTGGAGGTACCTTAAATCGAAGGTTTACGCCACTGACAATATTGACGTTTTAAAACAACGTATTGTTGCAGAATGTGAGGCTGTTTCCGCAGACACATTTGCAAAAGTACGAGAAGAGTTTAAAAATAGGATATTCCACTGTCAGGAAGTAAATGGAGGTCACTTCGAGCAATTTCTTTAAGTAGATACTGATTCTTAAATCTGTAATTAATATCATACTGAATGGAATTTAAATTTGAATGTTTACTTTTGAGCCATTAAAACTGCCATAAACACGAACAAAATTAGTATCATTGGATAGGTCTTTTCAATACCTGTTAAAAGAGGTGTCGCTTGCCGTAGGGTTCCATTTAAAATTATTGGTCACGCTGGCCTTGTGACGTCATCTTTGACGATTTCGTCATCTATCATCACTAGTAGGGAAGTTTATAACCTTTAATATTTAGTTTCCAAATTTCACTTGCTTATGTATAATCGTTCCAAAAATAAGAGGGGGGGAGCGGACTTTTGAGAAGCACTGTATAATACTCAGGTATACAACAAATAGATACAAACTCTCACCATGTGTACTGAATCCTACACTAGCAAAGTACATGAACGATTTCACTAACAAGAAATGAATATACTACAACAAAGTAGATGGATAATTCCAGTCACTATCAAGATACAGTTAAACTCGGTTATAACGAATTACTGATGAAAGATTGTTCAATCAAGTGCCGATAATTTGCGAAACTTTACGACCGCAGTCGACCGGTGGGATTCCCCTATTTCTCTGTTAGGGATTTGTAAGATACATGGCGTAGTGTCCGTACGTGTTCAACTGCATTATACCAACAGTGTCGTATGCTTGTCGCCATATTTTAATATGCTTGTCGCCATATTGAATTTTGATCATAACTGTCATGCCTTTATTCACAATATGGCGTCTGCTTGTCGCCATATTGAATTTTGATCAGTGTCATGTCTTTAGTGACACTCTCAAGATTAAGACAATTCAATTGACGTGAGAATTATCAAAATCGGCCCACGCTTTTGGTCTCTTGAGCGCCACAAATGAACAAACATACAACAGGATAAACACATTACCCTCCTTTATGTCGCGTAGTCGGGTAAAACGCAACCAGAAGGTATTCGATTATGCGGAATCACATGAGAACCCTCTCATAAGGGAAGCTACTGATTATGCAATAGATGACCACCCGTTATAAGGCACTCACTTGAGTGATGGGCCAGCTACTTCCTCAGGCCAAGTTTATTGCTTGCGACCCTCATATCACAGACATGTTCACAACTGGCGGTTATCTGATGACTCCTCGATGTCGGATCACCAACACATAAGATTTGACCTGTAGTCATCAAAAAAACGCTTCGAGGGATACAGAATACCCAAGCTGACCAACTATGATGCTTACAGAGAGCTTCTCGGAAAGCAGCTGGCGGACCAAAAGTATCCATCGACTCAGCCGAGGAACTCGACATAGCCTCCTGACAGCTCCAAAATGCTATAAAAAAAGCATACGAAACTAGAAAAACAATAGGCAGTGAACAGAGAGACATTGGGAAGACTACAAAGTAGCTCTGTCCGAGTACAACAAGGCTCTCAGAAAATCGAAAAGAAGAACATGTGGGCAAATTTGCGAGGGGAACACAAAATCAGCCCCAGATCAATGCCCCCAGAAAGTTCTATCCAAAGAACATACCAACGGTATCGGTCTTATCAAAAAGCCGACCGGTAAATATGCAGAAAAGCAGAAGGAAAGCATAAGTGTTCTCATTCAGATACACTTTCCTGGATCTAAGGTTGTTGAAGACGAAGTACAAAGTGCTGAGCTGGAAGGGGTTGTCACTAACCCTGAAAGATCCGGCAGAAGCCTAGCGGCGAAAATCTTCACCACCCAAAAGATCAAATGGAACATTAAGAGCTTCAAACCTTTTGAATCGGCCGGAAAGGACGGAATATTCCCTAAAAAGATATTAGAGCCGTTCCTGAAAAGGCTGTTCAGGGACAGTTTCATTTTCAGTCACATACCGCGAAAACCTGGAGAGAGGCTGCAGTGGTGTTCATACCAAAGACAGCGATACGTCCAGCAGACGAACATAAGTCTTAACACCCCATCTGTCTCACCTCTTTTCTCCTGAAAACAATGGAGAAACTTATAGACTATTATATAAAACGTGAAATCCTCTTGGACAGACCACTTCATAAAAAACCCGCTCGCCTATCAAGCAGGAAAATCTACAATTAGTGCCCTACAATGCCTGTCTGGAAACATGGAAAAGACATATTCCCAATGGCTTATGTGCATTCATAGATATAGAGCAGTGTTTTTCAACCTGTGGGTATCGACCCCCAGGGGGTTCGCAAAGTCTTGCTTGGGGGTCGCGATCGCAAGCCAGATAAAACTAAAATCAAATCATTCAAATAATTTTCTAATTGGAGCTTATTTCAAATTTCAACCATTTCTCACTTTTTTTACCTGAACTGACGTCTTTCAAAATGTGAATACGCGTGTGCCCACTTATTCCTGTTGGAAGGGCAAGAGCCTATTAGGCTACAGTTGTCAGTGAAAGAAGATCCAAAGAATAATTATGGGATTTCTTTTGCTATCTACATGTCAGCGCTACAATGATTTTGATATTTCGCTCAGATGTGTATTTAACAAGTTACAATGCGCAAGTTGAAGCAAGATTATGTTCAGGTATAATATTTTTTTCCTACATTTTGGACCAATGATAACCTGAAGAGAGGGTTACTTTGGACCGCATGAGTTCCTAATAAGATTGGGACAATGTAACCTATATGATAGGTCAAAAAAAGGTTTTTTTGCGAAAGTGAAATTCAATTTCTATGAAACTAGGTAGAAAACAAAATCAACTTTTCCTAATTTTAATGCTTGGTTATAACATAATGCATAGAACTAGAAGCATGTTTAAAAGTTCACAATGATGCAGTCGGCAGTATCCACCATCCATTTCTGGAACAGAAAAACAACTTTTCTTTATACATTTGGGGACGAACTAGATTTTCCAAGTATAGAACCGCTCATCCTTGATCAACAGCCAGTGCCAGAACTCTTTCCCTTATTTCATACAGGTCACAACAGCGCCTTTTTCAGAAGTTGAAACAACCTGGCCAGGATTCTAGCGTGATTCCCATGTCACGAAAATGATCGCCAGCAACAATATTTATGAATTCCTTATTCATGTTTATATCGCCACCACACCAACTTACTCCGTGTGCACCGAGGACATTTGACATTTCAAAATTGTAAATGACATCGAAGGTGGTTTGTTTTGTAGTATTTTCGTCAGAGAGTTTTATTATTCGAAATGTGCCCAAATATCAAATAATATTCTGAGGTGGAGAATCAGAGGATCCGTCGAGTTGTGGAAATAGAACCTCACCAGGAAGATGTTACCAGATTTGAAAGTGATCTATTTGCTGTTAGAACTCCATATTGCTGTGTAAAATAGTGGAATTAAACGTTTTGAGAGAAGCAAACGTTACAGCATGTTTGGACTGTAGGTTTTATTCACTAACATCGCTAATGGAACACAGTCGTCCTCCAATTCTGACATAATGTGGTCTTCAGTGGAAGAAGCAGCATTTATTTCCGAATCTGGAAACTTAAACTCCTATATAACTCACGTTCCTTGTTGAATATCCATCTTAGAAAAATGCTTTGTAAATCTTTAGTACTGTCTACCTTCAATCATTGTGACACTGTTTACGGCCCCTGTCTAACAGCATTCGATGCAAAGAGGATACAAAAAATTCAAAATCATTGTTTGCGATTCATCTATAGCGTGAGGAAGAGAACACCTATTAGACATAAGCTCATGGAAGATGGTTGGCTAGATATGAAATCTCTCCGTAAACTTCACTGTGCCACTTTATACCACAAAATTATCCTCTCAAAACAGCCTTCTTATTTATACCGCAAAATTGTTTTCCGTTCGGATGTCCACAACATAAACATACGAACGAAGGGTATTATAACCCCACCTATACATAAAACTAGCATGTTTGAAAGAAGAAGATTTTATCAAAGACAAATCTGTTTCTATTTTTCTGAAGCCTATAGAAAATTGCTATTGTCCCTTCAATAGGATTTTATTTTCTGTGTCCAGTTTCTTTTTAGTTTTTAGTTTTGATATTCATTTCCTACCAAATGCATATATGTTTTTGAATATGTTTTTGTATCGTTGATGGAGGATTTTGTATGGAGTGGGTAGTCTTCTTGGGTTTGCGAGGCGCTTTCGACCTTCGTCGTCTTCGGTGCTCCGTGTCGGGTGCGGGGGGTGGAGCAGTGGATGAGTGCATTGTTGATCGAATGATTGTGGATTGGCTTGGAGTCTGGCATGTCGCATGTTGGAGTTCGGAGGCCGGGTGGATGTGTCAAGGTCTTAAGACATGTCCACCTGGCCTTTGGGTTCCGACATGTGATGCGTTGGATTCTGGGCCGGTTTGTAGTCGTTTGTTTAGCAATGAGCTCATCTGTTTTTTGCTTCCTGGGCCGGTTTGTAGTCGTTTGTTTATTATGTTTTTATATGTGTGCATTCATGTTTACATTTCTACATTTCTACTTCACCTTTATAACTCTCATTTTATTTTGTTATTTTTGTATTTTTGTCTTTTAATTATGCTAAGATTAGGTTAAGTTTGGTTGAGTGGAAGACCATCACCTTGCGCCCAGCAAGAGATGAACTTCGCCATTTCAGTATACCATTTTAACTGTACTGAATAAAGATTATTATTATTATTATTATTATTATTAATAACTGCAACTTGTTGATGAAGAAAAAAGGCGCTGTAACGTTTTTTTTACAACTTTATTTTATTTTTGAGTTTTAATTTGTTGCAAACCTGGATTATATATTTTGCATATTTGAGAGCTGAGGCTGCGACTAAACAATTCAAACCTAAAACTTGGCGGTGTTAAGCCTTTGCTTCTTATGTTGAGGTTGTGTACATCGGTGCAAATATGCAGAGGTTTTGCTCAAAATTAATTTATGAAACAGAATTGCAGCGTGAAGGTTTCTTCTATTTTTCATGTTTAGCCAGCCGAAGTTATACAGTTTAGGTGAAATTATCTGTCGCTTCCTGATACCATAAATTAGTAGTAAACAAGAGTTTCGAACTTTTTGGATCTCTCCCTGATATTGTTTAGTTGAAAATGCATTATGAAATACATCTGCATAGGTTTGATAATTTTGATTTTGATAATTGAATTTGATAATACAAGTGTCTCGCATAATGTAGCCTTCAACCCCAATGGATGAAAATGTCTATGGCTATAAATGCTTTTTAATATGAAAAAGGCATGTTGTATCATTTTGTTGACATGTTTCAATTCCACATCTAGTGTAACACCAAAGTTTTTGCTTCCTTCAACCATTTCAAGGCGCTGATAGTTAATATTTATGTTCACTGATAGACCAGGGTCGATAATTTTTGAAACCAAAAAAAATAATAGTAGGATGGAGCCCATTGGAAAAGGAAGATAATATAACGAAAATGAAACGAAAAATAATTTACGGGCGGTCTGAGGTCGGGAAGTGGAAGGGGGCAAAGTTGTAGGTAATAAAAAGATCTACAACTTTTGTACCAACAATTTTTCCACATAACCCCAAAATGTATGTAAAAAATTCAAATAACCAAGTTTTTGGTTTTTTATTTTTAACTTTTACAAAAAAACTTTTTTATTCACGAAATTCAGTGAAAACTTTCTTCTTTATGTCCCGAACACACTGTAATTTTTTTGATTCAAAATATTCATTTTTTCACCTTATTTTGACTTAATATCGAAAAAGCACCCTAATTTTCAATCGAAAATTCTCCCGTCAAAATATCAGCTTTTATAAAAAAGTCGGTGTGTTTTTTGTTCGCTGAAATCTCTACTTTCTGATGGTATAAAAAAATACACATTACTATGGTAAATGTTCTCAGAAAATGCAAAGAAATAACAGGTAGTAAGGCCCAGACCCTCCTGCCCCCTTCCCCACTTCTCTATGAAATACCTTTTGATGGGTTAAAATTTTCCGTAGGTCACTCAGGTATATAATTTATCTCAAAATAGCAATAAATAGGCATCTACGCATATAATTTAAAGATTCTACAACTTTCTAAAAATTTTGTAGATGTCTTATTAAATATTAACTTTACGTTTCTTTGCATTTTCTGAGAACATTTAGCATAGTACTGTATATTTTGTTATACCATCAGAAAGTAGAGATTCCAACGAACAAAAAGCCCACCGAGCTTTTAAAAAAAGCTGATATTTTGACGGGATAATTTTTAATTGAAAATTAGGGTGCTTTTTCAATATAAAGTCAAAATAAGGTGAAAAAATAAATATTTTAAATCAAAAAAATTACAGTGTGCTTGGGACATGAGAAGGTGAGTTTTCACTGAATTTAATAGACAAATTTTTTTTTTGGGAAAGAAAAATAAAAAACCAAAAACTTGGTTATTTGAATTTTTCACATAAATTTTGAGGTTATGTGGAAAAAGTGTGAATACAAAAGTTGTAGATCTTTTTATTACCTACAGCTTTGCCATTTTTCCATAGGACTCGTAGTTTTGCTGGAAATCGAGATAAACCCTTAAAAACTCACCCCCTTCCACTTCCCGACCTCAGATCGCCCGTAAATTATTTTTCCTTTCATTTTTGTTATATTCTCATTCTTATCCAATGGGTTTCATCCTACTATTATTTTTTTTCACTTTTTACCATTTTCAAAGGCTTCAGCCCTGGTCTATGATTCAAGTATGGCGGCACGGTTAATGCGTGAACCAAAAATGATTGCTTTTGATTTACTCTCATTAATCTCAAGGCAATGATTATATGCTGTTTTAACAAAGGTTTCAAGATCCTTGTTTATTTGGGAACAAGCACTTTCTACCATGGACGGAAGAAAGTGTAACACCCTTTATTTTTGAACCCCAAATTTGAAGTATCTGATTCAAATTTAAGAAGGTGAATCACTTTGCTGATGGCTGCTCAGATCGATACGGTTAGGCCGTGAGTAAGGTTGAATGAATGACTTTTCCTAGTTTGTCAAATTGGGCCACTACAAAAATTATACATCAATTAACTTGACTAGCTCAAGAGTTGGGCGCCAGGCTTGCTAAAGACAAAAGCCAAAGATAAACAAAAATTTACTAAATAAATGTAACCTAGCTTGTATGGGAAGGCGAATAAATATGCAGGAAATCAACTTAACAATTGATTCCAGACTGAGAAATATTGACAGCGACTGGATGGTATGAAAATAAAAAAAAAAAATTGAACAATAATGCTTAATCCCTTGGAGAGTAGAAAAAAAATTCAATGAAAAAATTCAAAATTTAAATCTGCATAGCAAATTTTGACTCCGAAGATCCCAAGAACCTGTTGTCTATCTATAGACTCATTCAATCCTAGATTAGTCTCCACCAGTACATTCATTTTCTCACGGAAAATGATAAAAACTCATTCCAGTATAACGATATCGTTTTGTCCAAGAGTCACATGGAGGTACACAACAATAATGATTTGAACTAGAATCACAAATTTTTTCACTCGAGGACGTACAATATTCACCAGGTAAACTAGAATTTCATTGAATGTCAACAATCACAAGAGATTCGACAAGTTTTAAGTGTACAATGGCTAAAATCATATAAACATTAATGTTTCGAAAAGTAAACAATGTGTCCTTATCACCTAGATATACAAATATAGTCACTTTTTTTCCATATTGTATGAATAATCTTCGGTATGTCGAATAATATCTCTTTTTTCTATTCTCAACTGTCTTTCTTTCCTCACAACTCTATTTGAAGGTTTTCTTTTTACACGCTTTATATTAGCTTCACTTGTATGTTTGTTTGTTTGTTTGTTTGTAACCGACTCCTTTGGGCGCGATTTTAACCCACTTCCAGACGTCCTAATGATCTGAAATTTGGCAGGTGTACATGATTCCGGTGACAATGCATTGAGAAATTTTTGTGTGGAAAAAAAAGAAAATGGCGGCACCAATATGGCGTACGAGTTTTGTGATTATGATCCGATTCGCTTCAAAATTGGTATCTGAGGGTTTTCGTGGTCGATAATTATGATTCTTTTGTCAAAATTTGGAAATTCAAAATGGCGGCTCCAAAATGGTGGATGAGTTTTGTGATTATGGTCTGATTCTATTCAAAATTGGTATGTGGGGGTTTTTCGGGTCGGAGATTATGATTACCTGAGTTGGTAAGATTATTCCATTTTTTAATTTGCAAATAAAATGGTAAGAATAATATTTAAAAAAAAACTAAAAAAACACGTTTTTATAAAAAAACCACACCAAAAAGTAGGAAATAAATAATAGTTTAAAAAAACTAAAAAACACGCTTTTATAAAAAACCAGACTAAAAAAATATAAAATAAGAAAAACACGTATTTTATTTAAAAAAAAGCGTGGGGTGCATGGTATCAATATAGTAGGTACATTACCTAGGGCAGTAAATGGAGAAATGTCTCAGATCACAGGTAATTATTGGCCGAGGTAATACCATGCACCCCACGCTTTTTTTTAAATAAAATACATGTTTTTCTTATTTTATATTTTTTCAGTCTGGTTTTCTATAAAAGCGTGTTTTTTAGTTTTTTTAAACTATCATTTATTTACTTTTATCTTGGCCACAGACGATACAGGAGGATTTTGGGAAGGGACTGGATTCTTCTTCAAGAGCCCATCGTCTGTCTATAAACTCGCTCAATCCTAGATTAGTCTGCACCAGAACGTTTTGTTCATTTTCTCATGGAAAATGATGAAAACTTATTCCAGTAAAACGGAATCGTTTTGCCCAAGAGTCACATTGAGGTACACAACAATAATGATTAGAACTTGACTTACTCATTTTTTCACTCGAGGACAATCAATAGTCAACAGGTAAACAAGAATTTCATTAAATGTCAACAATCACAAGAGATTCGACAAGTTTTAGGTATACAATGGCTAAAATCATATTATAAACATTAATGTTTGAAAAAGTAAACAATGTAAGTATGTCTAGTTTCAAAAATCAACATCAGAGGGAGTATCCCTTATTTTGAATTCATCATTACCCATAAGACAATGGTGACACTAATAGAAAGAGATGAAAGATAATTTGTGAGTCATACGTATATGGACATGTCATGGCCACCATCCTCTCTGAACAGTGGCGGACTAGCGCTCTCCAAACTCTGGAAGCTGAGAGTTACAAGCTCTTGAATGTATATGGACCACTCTGTATGATACGTGGATCACCTGAACTCATGTCCATCTACGTCACAATGACCCGTTAATGGTACAAGATTCTGATTGGATAGACCTTATTAGTACCTCCTAATCAGATAACGTTTACTCTCTTTGGTTTTGTCATTAGTCTAAACCTCTCAGTTCCCGTAGATCTTGAAAATTCTGAATCTGTGATTGGTCGAGTGCCGTTGAATAATGACTTAGGATCCACGGTGCCTTGGAATCATCTTCATTCATCAATTAATAACCAATATGTAATCAATGTAGAATACGATGGTCGTAGAGAAACATTTTTCCAGTACGTGTAAGATGTTTCCGGACGGGGCGATTAGCCAAGCCTGGAATTTCGATACGAGTACTGGAAAAAGTTTACCGGACGTATGACGTTCAACATTTTATTTCATACTCTTCGCAAACAACAAGAAATGGGAGTAATCATTATAATAGTTATTTATGTATCAAGGGCGTAAAATAGGCTTTAATGGACCGCAGCGTGTGATAAAAATACATCAAGGCTACCGTGAGAATGTATATTCATATCATATCGGAAACAGAATGAATCAAGAAGTGATGGAATGAATGTTACCATAGCAACTCAGTCAATTTTTCGAAATAAGATTATATAGGCTAGTAGCCATATTTGCTGTCAATTTTTGTGATCACAGATAATTTATTACTGATTTTGAAATGGATTCAAGCGACGAAGAAAGTGTGAATTGTACTCCACCAGAAATAAGTAAAGCAGCTGAGGATGCGAAATTGAGTTTATTGCCAAGTAAATCCAAGAAAATATACGACAAGGTGTATGAAGAATTCGTGAGGTGGTGCAACGGGAAAAATGTAAAAAATAAGAAATACACGGAGACTGTACTTCTTGCCTATTTTCTGGAAAAATCTAAATATTGTAAGCCCTCTACCATGTGGTCATATTATTCCATGCTGAAAGCTACTTTAAATGTACATGCTAATATAGCTATCAAAAGATACGCAAGATTGATAGCTTTTTTGAAACGAAAATTTGATGGTTATAAACCAAAGAAATCGAAGATTCTAAGCAGAGAAGAAATTATTTTTGAGGGAAGCACCAGACGATTTGTATCTTATGATGGAAGTAAGTTCTAATTTCATGTTTTCTCAATGTTCAGTATGTTAATCTGAGAATTTATTGTAGGTAGCACTGATTTTTGGTATTTGTGGAGCATGTCGCCGCGAAGAATTGGCAAAATATACAGTGGACGACATTCAAGATTTCGAGACATTCTTACTCATAACTATACGAGAAACCAAAACGAAGATAGATCGAGTATTTACTGTAATCGATAAAGAACAGAAATCGCCAAGTTATTTGGATATTTACAGAAAATATTCTTCTTTGCGAGATCAGAATGATCAAAAGCGGTACGAGACAGGTTATCGGAAAAAATACACTCGGTCAAATGCCATTCAGAATAGCCACTTACCTAGGTATTTCTAATGCGAATGAATATACTGGTCACTGCTTCAGACGTTCGTTCCTCAGCAACTATGTTAGCAGATGCAGGCGAGGATATAATCAACATTAAAAGACATGCTGGGGGGAAGTCGACGACTGTTGCGGAAGGTTATATTGAAAATTTAGTTGCAAATAAGCTGAAGATTGCTGAGAAAATTGTAGAAAATGATGAGCCTTCTACTTGCCATTGCAGACAATCTGAAAATATTGCTCACTAATCTGAAACACCAGATAATAACATGCATTCTCTTCAGACTTCTAGTAATGAGGAATCAGTTGAAATCAGTTACTATCTGCAACAACGGAAAACAAATCCATATATTTCCATAAATAACTGTTCTAATTGTATTGCCAATATTGAGTTATAATTCATTATTTGAATTAATTTATGTTCATTGTTTTCGTTATATTATTGTTAATAATGTTGTGGGTTTGATTATATGATCCATCGGAATATAGATCTCTATCGATATGAGATTGAAATTCACTTCAGCACCTGTTCAACGATTTTATCGCCCGCCGGGCGATAAAGTAGTCCGCGGGCGCTAAAGTGCTACTTTACGCCCGGTCGTGCATAAAGAATAATTATTTTATGTGCGGCGAGTGTTTTTGAAATTTGAATTGAATGCATGCCAAGCTGTAAGATAGTTTTCATAGAAACGCGAGCAATTTTTCGTATTTATTATTTCACCGCACGTTATTAATTGTAAAATGAATCAAGAAAAATGATTCAGTCCTGAAATTGTGCGGAAATCGCAAGGAGCCATGAGATACCTACTACCCAAAAAATCGTTCTTTTGTCAGTGAAAATTGGATAACAAGGTTAATATCTTGAATGAAGATGTGATGATGTCTTACCTGTTAGATTTGGAGAGTAATTCTCTACAGTTTCTGAAAGAAATTTTGAGCAATCTCTTTCTGCAACAAATTCTTTATACATTTAATTTTCGGCCAGAGCTCTTCGGACTTCTGGCTGGTGACTACTCCGTACTGATGAGGGAAAAAAAGCCTGAAACCGGTATGCGAATTGTTAGGCGAACACGACATAAATTAAACATAATCGAGCTTATCAGAAAGAAACATTTGCATTCAATATCCATTTATATGGAGGTATGCATGGATTTTCAGGTGAATATCATTGAAAGTTCTGCGTGGTATTCACTAGGAAAATAGTTGTTTTTCCCCTTGATCTACCATTTCTTGGTTCAATTTATATTGAATCTTTTGTGTGAAGAAGACTGTGTACTTCGATTTTTCTATTTTTATTCCATTTCACATGGCGTTTATCTTTCACATTTAATTTTTCAGTCAAATAAATTCGAAAATTCGTCTCTGCGTGGTATTTGCTAGGAAAATAGTTGTTTTTCCCCGTGATCTACCATTTCTAGGTTCAATTTATATTGAATCTTTTGTGTGAAGAAGACTGTGTACTTCGATTTTTCTATTTTTATTCCACTTCACATGGCGTTTATCTTTCACATTTAATTTTTTAGTCAAATAAATTCGAAAATTCGTCTCTGATTGAGGCAATGATGATAGTCCACGACAATTTAGATATAATAATAATAATAATACATTTATTATTCACCAAATATACATGTTACATGAGACACAGAAAAAAATGCAATCTGGTAAATAATAGGAGAACTGTTAGATCGAGTGGCCGCTTCTTCCACAGTTTCCTCAAGAATACAGAAAATAATCCTAACTAAGTAGTCTTCGCCAAAGATGAAGAACATGATCAAAGATATTTAGAGATCAAGAGATGTTTATGATTATATTTTATTAATTATATAAGAACATGCACAAATAAATGTTATGTGATATCAATCATTGTCGAGAAAATAGAAATCGTTTGTAATGCATCATGTGATTAGGAGAAATTTGGAACATTCATTATATCGCCGAAGAGTGTGACATTATTTGAGAAACACCTCCTGAATAATTGTTTCTTGTGCTTGGGAATCATTAGCAAATTTATACGCATCAAATTCAGATAATGTATATAATAATCTTTATTAAATAGGAAATCCTAGTTTACAAAAAAATATATGATGTAAAATCATTAATGAAAACAAAATAAATATATATAGATAACTAACTAATCTAAAAATGTGAACATGGTATTTAACATTACACAATACGTAACTACAATAGATATACAATGTGAGTGTTGATATAAGTAAATAACTAATCAATAATTAATATTTTTTTATTTTAGATTTGAATATTTGAATAGATGAACTCGTCTTGATTTCCATGGGGAGCTTATTGTACTCAACTAAACCTTGGTGAAATAATGAATTCATAGTTCTTTTCATTCTAGTACGATTAATATGAAAATCAAACCTACCCCTAGTCTCATAATTGTGAATTTGGTTATTAAATGTTATGAATTCATTGAGATAAGTTGGAAGTTCACAATTAACCATCTTGTAAATGAATATCAGGGAAAAATATAATATCCTCTGTTTTACTGCCATTCAATCGAGAACCTCATTCCGCGATTTTGCAGTTTTTGCAATACGGAGACACTATTATTATCTAGTAAGGAAATGGGTTCTGAATATAACTCCTCGGTATACGTAGTCCGGTATTTTACCTCCCAAAATTTTATAGAGAAAGCATGACATTATATGAGAAACACCGCCTGAATAATTGTTTCTTGTGCTTGGGAATCATTAGCATATTTATAAGCATCACATTCAGATTATGTATATGGGTTCTGAATATAACTCTCCGGTATACGTAGTCCGATATTTTACATTCCAAAATTTTATAGAGAAAGTATGCCATATGATGTCTGCGACGATTGAACATACTGAGCCATCCACTGTCCCTTAATTCATGCAGAATACGATGTGGTCGCCGTATCCCATATATCAGTCTCAAACATGATTTTCTTGTTTTCTGGATTCTTCTAGTGCAATGATATCGATACAAGGATAATAATATATATATATATATATATATATATATATATATATATATATATATATTTGGTAGGGTAGGTTCTTGAATCTTGAAGATTTTTTTTTTGTGGAGTTCTTGGGTTTAGTGATTTAAAATAAAAATTCTTCAATATTTATTTATTGTTATAAAATAGTAATAGGTTTGTGTATAACACCATTGCTGTGCAACTATTCGAGGGTGTTAATACTAGTTGATTATACTCGACATTACATTTTGTTTGCAAACACCATTGCTGAACAGAGAAAATGGAAAATAGTTTGACATCTTTATATATGGAGAGTTATAACTTAAATATGGCCATCCATTGTGGGCAGCATGGATGAATCTTTCGTAATAATTTCAATATACTGCATGCTGCCCACAATGGACGGCCATATTTAAGTTATAACTCTCTATATATAAAGATGTTGAATTATTTTCCATTTTATCTTTTCAGCAATGGTGTTTGCAAACAAAAGGTAATGTCGAGAATGATCAACTAGTATTAACACCCCCGAATAGTTGCACAGCAATGGTGTTATATACAAACCTATTACTATTTTATAACAATGAATAAATATTGAAGAAGCCCCAGGCCAGAGGCGAAATGTCTATTTAGTACATTTCTAATTTTTATTTTGAATCACCAGACCCAAGAACTCCACAAATATGTAAATATATATATATATATATATATATATATATATATATATATATATATATATATGAAAGAAAGGAATATCGAAACCACAAATGAGCGGCTGGCTCCTGTTTGTTGACTCCGTTGATTTGTCGTTTTCTATCAAGTGTTGTTCATCCTTACACTTCTCCACCGTACTGATGAGGGCCGAGAGCTCGAAACACGTGTCTACGGTTAACACTCTTCTCTGAGGGCTATGTCTATATATATATATATATATATATATATATTGTTATGATGAAGTGATTGTGGTTTGTTTTATTTCATTATTTTTATAAACAAAACATATTTTTTACAATTTTCAAATACTTTAGCTAGTTGCCCTCTGAATTTAATTCAATATGTTCATAAATAAATACCCATATAAATATTTCAAATGTCCGGCTATGTATTTTACCTTTTTTTCTATTTGACTCATTTACCTTACTTTCTTTACCTCAGCTAACTCAATCGGTATGCCTATGGAATCTCAGGAGTAAGTTCAACTGTGGAGCCCTCTGGTAGTGTTCTTGATGTGAGTTTCAGAAAAATGGCAAACTGTTTTGATCAATTATTGAACATGAGTCAGGAATTCATCAAAATAATAATTTCCTTTATTCAGGAAGACTTACTGTTACCTATCCTGCGATAATTAAGTTAAATTAGTGTATCATAGCAAAAAATATATAAAAAGTGCAATTATGTGATAATAAAAAAAAGTTAAATGTAACCCACTTTCGTAGGTTATGTTGATTTCAGTAACATAGTCTATATACCAATTTATGAAAGCTTTTCATCGAAGGAATTCTTAAAAGGTTTATTTTTAAAATGCACTGAGTTTTGTAACTTTTATGGTTCTAATGTACCTATGGTTTCTCGAAATGCAAATGTTCAGTGTCATGTATCACTCTCCTGTTCTTGGAAACTGCCGTTCCAGTCTGCAGCCCCCTTGTTCGACTGTGAATTCGTCCTCGGACTGGTATATGTATGGAATGAGAAGGTAAGATTCGTTTGGTTTTTATCAGCTAATGTTCTTTCTGGTATTTTCTTGTGGTGTAGTGGCAAATAACTGTGTTTGTAGCGAAATATGCTTGATTTTACAAATTTAATTTCGTTGAGTTCGTTCTTTCAAAAATATTATTTCAATCTCCTCGGCTTGATGATTTTTTCCCTCGATACCACATATCTTTTGTTTTCTTCTCGAATTCTCGGTTTTCACGCACTTCCTGTTGCACTTTTCATTATTTTCGTTTATTTGACAGATTTTATTCACTAATAGTTTCTAAATACCTTACATACTATATACATGATATATGGAAAATCATTTTTGACGTTTTCTGTTTTTCATATTTTCAATATTTATAATTTCGCATCAAGATTTTTCCTGGCATCTCATTGGCTATTGTGTTCAGATATAATTTCATATACAGAATGTTCTAACTTTAACATTTTATTGTCTGCTTGTGCTCAAAGATATATTAGTAAATTTTGATTTCTATAATTTTATAAATCATGCCAATTGCTTGTGATGTTGAAAACATGTTCATTTGAAGCATAGGTATCAACTAATATTATATAAGGTTTCAGAAAAACGGTAGAATCCTCAGAAAAATTGTAAAATAACATAGCATAAATTACTAAATATGAACATTTGTTATTTATGTGCTTCAACATTTTATAATTTTCATTTAACTCTTTGAACATTTGACACGTACTTCTAAATAAATATATATATATATATATATATATATATATATATATATGTATGTATATATATCTCTTTTCTAAACTGAAGGCTTTTCTCAAGAAACAGTCAGGCGAGAGGTGTGCCGATTCATGGCAGAAGCACCTGATAAGGAATACCTTTAGATGAAGGTGATATAGTGCAGGAAAAAATGTTTGTTAGTTATAATAATACTGTGTGTTTTGAGGTACTTTGAATAGCGGGTGGGTTCGTCGAAAGGAACTTCACTCAATGACTCTTAAAGATATTGAGGATACTGGTACGCAGCTGGTAATTACAATACCAAACACAAAACCGATCTGAAGAAAAGGGTTTACCGTAATAAATGAAACTGAACAAAATTTCTTGGAGTAAGAGTGCGCAAAGAGTGGGAATCCATTCAATCGGAGATATTCCCATAAAATAGCAACATTTCTGAGATTGCCCGATACACGGGGCATTTTGTTTTCGAAGGAGGTCTGCCCCTTATCTGGCAGATGCTGGAGCCAATCTTCTGCTGCTCAATAGACATGAGGGGTGGAAACGTTATTTTGTTGCAGAAAAATACATTCAGGAATCAATAGAGAGAAAAAACAGGGTATCTCGCAAGATTCAGAGTGGGATTTTTTTTTGTTGAAGTGTTACAATGAAGAAGTAAAAATGTGAATAATCTGGCGTCGGACGTCCATCGTCTTGATGGATTTGGAAAGGTTTTCACGACGTTTCAAATGCTTGTATCTGCAATCGTCTTCAGGTGAATACTAACAAGTTTGGGGTGCTACTTACCAATTTATATGTGCTTTGAGCAACAACAAAGCACAGTGATCTGCCTTCCGTACATCAGAAGTGTCTCCGAAAAGATCGGAAGGATCAGAAACAAGTTCAACATCAAGAGCTGCTTCCAATCCAGCAGTACTTTACGGTGTTTCCTCACCAAGACCAAACCTGACGACATAAATGAAATTAGTAGGTATTGTATTTATGAAATTCCATGTGAATGCAGATATTCTTACATTGGAGAGACAGAGAGGCCGTTATCGGTAAGATTGGATGAGCACAAGAAATTGACTCATCGCGGAGAAACGTACAAATCGGGAATCGCTGACCATGCCTGGACTATCGCCCCATCTAATTCTATGGGACGACGCAAGTGTTCTTCATAGATAGTAGCATTGATTCAAACGAAGCCAATAACGCGTTCAGTCAACCAAGCGTTGAGATCAAGAACGTATGGAAACCACTAATTGCTCTTTCTGGCGGACTACAGATGCGCGAAACTTCACGCACCACCTCACCGCGCGAAATCACACGCACCACTGCCCATGGTGGAATTACACGCACCATTACACCAACAGACATATAAATTAGTAAGTAGCACCTTGTCAGTATCCACCCGGAGACGATTGCAGATACAAGCATTCGAAACGTCGTAATAACATTTTTAAATCCATTAAGACGGAGGACGTCCGACACGAGAGTAATCAAGTTACCACATCGTCTAAAACCTTCAAACAAGTAAAAATGTATCATCAACTATAAGTAGTAACATAAATGAGTCCTACAACAAAAATCCATATATGCAATGAAAATTGCAGCATTACTATTGATATCGACTAATACATTTTTGACTTTTTGAAGATGTTTATACGTTGCCAAAATCTGTCAGGTTAAGTAGAACATTTTACTGGAATAGTCTGGTGATTTTTTTTTGTACACGCTCCACGAAATGCCTACTTTGGATACTGAAAACAGTGCGCAAAATACCACTTTACCAGACTAGGCCGGTAAAGTCATCAAGGCCACACTTTATCGGACTATTTTTTATCGGAAAACTTATTATTATTACCTTAAAATCGTTTCAGGAGACGCAATGAACTATAGATTATTTGAAATTTTGTAGTGACAGCACAAGTTATCTTTGAAATATTCTTTTGGAGTAATTATTTCATGAAAAATGAAGACAAATATTTGACAAGAATTTGACAAATGTGTCATCGATGAACAATCGCTTGCCAACTACCTTACAATACCGTATGGATGGTAATTGAAAATGTATGCATGGTAAGGAAATATGTGTGGCATTTCAGTTCTGTTTATTTGGAAAGCTAATACAAAAAAAGTTGTATGCAACACGTACGAAAACGGCTTTAGCGGAAATCATCTTTATTCCGAATCGTCCGCTGAAGCCTCACTTTGCGTACTTGTTACATAAACTACTATTACAGGACTAGTCCGGAATTTTTTTTCATAACGGTACTCCATACCGTAAAAACCTTTTTACGGTTCGGGACTAGAATCTAGTATGTAAAAGCGTGTTTCACGATACAGTATGAAACGTACGACTGGGTCAACAACTTCGTCGTGGCAACATGCAATGAAGTTCATACTGCACAAGTAATATAAATAACTATTAATCAATATTTCCTATGATATTCATATTTTTTATGTCTCCACTCTCATTTATACATCATTTGCAAGCGTTGGAATGTAATTCGGAATGAGTTCCACGTCTATATTATGAGCAGATCGTAAATACTGCTCGTAGAGGGGAAGTGGACCCTTTTGTTCGATTCTGGAGCCATGTGTCTAACCAGATATACCTGAAACAAAGAGGGATTTGTGAAAAGATATTTCCCAAAATTTTCCGATAGGGATGAATTTGTGAGACCCCATAACACGGATATTTTACATGAAACCGGAACGGTTTTCGTGATTGTGGTCTGGGGAGGTTGATACAATTTACAATAAAGACACTCACAAATCTGTAGAAAGAGGTAGTTGGTAGGGTAATATTGCCAGAGGGAAAAAATTGGGAATATTTATGTTTGTTTATTGCTGGGTGCGTTCTAAATGCAGAGATATTGAGGTTCGAATTCAGATAATTATGTTCATTTACAAAGTTTCTATGCTACAAATAAATGTTATTTATCTACAACTATCAAGTAGTGACTGTGATTTGAAACTTTTTTAAATGCCATAATGATGTTCATTACAGTACTAGTGCTTTTTGAATCTATCACCGCACTAGTGCGGTAATGAATTAGAAATGAAATTCCAACAAAATAAATCTTTATTTGAATGAATGCAAAGAAAATTTAAATAGAAAACGATAAAAATTCAACAAAACGTCATTTTTCTCTCAAGAATTATGTGAAAACTTCATAAAAAATAACAATAGACATTGAACAAAATAATATTTTTCACTTAAAATTTATATGAAAACTCATTCATTATAAACCGAGTGTCAACGAATCTATTAGACAAGTCATAACTTCTGTGTATCAAAATGAGATTTGGTATAGGTGAATGGTATGTTGAGAGGAGAGTTTTTGCATATTATTAACTTTTCTGTCACTTCCGCTTCCACCGGAAAAGGCTCCGGTTTTGAATTCTTAAACGGAACACTCTGTATATTGTAACATTTTTGGATTTCTGAGGCAATTCTGTATCAGAATGTGACATGTTAAAAAGTTTTTACCCTACTTAATTTTTTTAGAGTCATCTAGGTGGCCATGATCGGACGTGAACAAATCTGAGGACCGCAGGTGATGTCAGAAAATTACAATCGCAAAGTTTAAGTGACAAGTATAATAGATACATTCTACAATGTCCGCAATAACATCGTTCTATGAAGAAATTATTGGAGCCATTGAAAACGGTGAGAGCCCGATGGGAATCTTCTGTGACTTCAGTCGTGCTTTTGACTGCGTTCACCATGGCACACTACTAAATATGTTATACAGATACGGAATCAGAGGTGATATTTATGACTGGTTTAACTCGTACTTAAAAGATAGAGGTCAATGAGTAAAAATATCCGAATCTGGAAAATCTGTTTTCTCATCAATGGACATTAATGCACTAGGGGTTCCACAAGGATCTATATTGGGCCCTGTACTGTTTATCTTATATATAAATGACTTGCCCTTGATTTTATCACATACTTTTACCACTTTATATGCAGATGACTCCACTTTACTAATCAAAGATAAAAATGTTGACTCATTACAAACAAAAATTACGAGCTCAGTCAACAAATTATCTGCTTGGTCCTCTGACAGATCGTTGTTACTTAACTCTGGTGAAACCAACTATACAACATTTCATACTCATCAAAACTCAAACATACCGACACTAAACGTCAAATTAAATAATACTACCATTGATTTAATAACAGATGTCAAATTTCTAGGAGTATTCTTTGATTCCACCCTGTCTTTTAGAACTCACTGTAATAAACTATGTAAAGTTCTGAATTCTAAATGTTATCAATTGAGAAACCTTGAAAGTGCATTAAGTTTGGACCATCTCCTAAAATTCTACCACGCTGAAATTCACTCCAGAATTCCTTATGGAATTATTCTATGGGGAAACACTCCAGCTGCACATAGTGTCTTCCTATGTCAGAAGCGTATCTTAAGATGTCTCGTAGGCTGTCCACCTGACCACTCATGTCGGAACATTTTTGAAGAACATAAAATATTAACAGTCAGTAGCATATCAATTCTTGAACTGTTGACATATGTACATTGTAATCAAAATACCTACAAAAGGAACTGTGACAAGCATACTCACGATACTAGGAAAAAAGAGAACTTTCAGGTACCTTTCAGGCACCTGGAACTATCCAAAAAATCACCGAATACTTTTGGTTTGTACTTGTACAATTTACTTCCACAGAAGTTGAAGAGTTTATCAACACATATTTTTAAACGAAAACAAAAAAATGTTCTTGTTGATCTATGTCCTTATACAACACAAAAATTCAGTATAAATTTAGCTTTAATTTAGTTATACAACATTCAACAGATTATCATATAGAGTTTTATTTGCACGTTTGTATGTTTCTATGACTTATAATATTTGTAAGTGTTAGACCTTTTTTACTGCTTTTATTGACTTTTTACTGCTTTTATTGACGTCCTATATCACATGTGATCTTACAGGATGAATAAACTATTGTATTGTATTGTATTGATAGGAATAAGACAAGTTTTCGAAATTGAATTTTCGTGTCTAACTATTATTTTTCAAATGACGACCATTTCTTGACAAGCACTTTCCGAAAAAAGAATTTTTTGACGACTCTAACGATACTCATTTATTTGCGATTGCATTAAAAGTAAGAACATGAATTAAATATTACTAAGGAAAATACTGGATAATAATTATTGTCAAGTGTGCCATGGATAATAATTCATTTACTTTCACTGTAGTACATTTTCAAAGTGCATTCCTCATTTTTCCACATTTCAGCTCGTTCAATTGTTTCTCTCAACACGTTTCGTAACATTTGAGGCATTATACTTCTAAATGCCCATAGAATTCTTTCTTCTAAGATTTCAAGAGCGGCTGGGGCTGTTGCATAGTAAACCCTTTTTTTTACATATCTCCAAATAAAGAAATCGAGCACAACGAGATCAGGTGAGCGGACAGGCCACCGTACTGGACCATTGGTTGCAATAACTTGATCATTAAAATGCTCTATTAAGTAATCAAGAACTTCTCTGGTATTATGAGGGGTGCTCCATCTTGTTGGAAGTACATTCGCCGTGAAACTGCTGAAGGTAGATTATTAAGATGATCCTCGATTTCATTTTGGAAAAAACTGAGTACTCAACCCCTTTTAACTGACCTTGGAACAATATTGGCCCAATTATTCTGTTTCCAATGATACCAGCCCAGACATTAACGTCAAGCCTTTCTTAAAAATTGCCCTCTCTCATTGCATGTTGATTTTGTTGGGCTCAGTACCGAGTAATTTGCTAATTACGCATACCATTATTTGAAAATCGTGATTCGACGGAAAATAAAATGAGGTTGACAGAATTTGGGTTAAGTCTATGATTTTGAAGCAGCCAATCACAAAACACTACCCGTCAATCGCATTGTCAGCATACAAATGTTGATGTATCTGATATTAAAATGCTCGATATCCGTGCTTTTTCAGTAGTTTTCTTCTTGATTCGTGGATTATCTGCCTTTCTCGACTAATTTCTCTTGAAGAAGTTTTATCAACCTCAACCATAGCAAGAACGTTAATCTCAGTCTCTTTATTTATGATAGACATCTGTTCCGCCTCTCGATTTCCTTCTTGCCTAAAACGATTCTCAAAATACTGATGGGCTAGATGTTGCCGATTGGAATATCTCTAAGCATACAACCCAGCAGCATTCCTTGAATTTCTAAGACATTCTCCAAATATTAATATTATATCCACTTTTTCACTTTGAGTATACATTATTTTGAAGCAAAATTGAACAGAAATTTAACGAAAATTAAAAAACTTTAAGTGTCTGCTCATGAAGCTTATGTCACTATCATTACCTGAGTGAGTGTTTTGTTTCCCAAAGAAGACTTGATAAAAATAACTACAAAATATTATGCATCGTGGCTATCCATAGCACACTCGAGAAAAGTAAATGAATTATTATCCAGTATTTTCTTTAGTAATATTTAATTTATGTTCTTATTTTCAATCCAATAGTAAATAAATTAGTATCGTTAGATTCATCAAAAAATCCTTTTCTCGGAAAGTGCTTGTCAAAAAAATTAATTTAGCCAACTTGTCATATTCCTATCTATCATACTAGTCACTAAAACTTTGCGATTGTGATTTTCTGACATCACCTGAGGTCCTCTGATGTCCTATCATGGCCACCTAGATGCAATATTGAAAGTTACTCTGAAAAAATGAAGAAGGCGTAAACACTTTTTAAAATGTCACATTCTGATCCAGAATTGTCACAGGAATCCAAATATGTTACAATATACAGGGTGTTCCATTTAGACATTCAAAACCAGAGCCATTTCCGGTGAAACTGGAAATGACCGGAAAGTGAAAAATAAGCGAAAACTCTCCTCTTCACATACCATTTACCTGTTCCAAATCTAATTTTGATACTCCCAATATTCTAGAAGTTATAACAGGGTGTTAATTAAGTACGTTGACAAACTTTGGTAGGTGGTTTTTCGGAAGATTTCAGGACGAAAAGTTCATATAAACATATGTCCCAAACGGCTTGGTTTTCGAGGTACAGGGTGATCAATTGATTCCATTTTCAGAATCAATGGCCGTCAGGATGTGGCGAAACCCCGTCCGATGATTGTGAAATTCGTTACCAATATCAAGAAAAACGAAATAATAGGTGCTAGAAAGTTGCTCAAGAATAAAAACATCTCAGTGTTTGAGGACTTGAGTAAAAAAAAATTCAACTATTGAAGATAGCAAAAGAAAAGTTTGGACCAAAGAAGGCTTGGTCTCTTGGAGAAAAAATCGTATGGAGTGAAAAACACAACAAGAAAATCATCATCAATAACGAACAGGATATTCTTGAAATTGATGCCTGAACTATTGTTATCTTAAATTAAAACTTTAATGCTTATCGGATGCATTGGTAAAAACTACTTGAATGTTTTTTGTCTCATTAGTTCTTACCTGCTATATATCTCGAAAGAAATGATAACCTCTGAATGAATCGTTCTACTATCCTAGAATAATAATCTCATTATATTTTCTAGATTGATCTAGAAAATATTATAACTTCTATTATACCACAATTTGACTCCATTATATTGGGTGGGGATTTTAATGTCGATATTCTGAATGAGACAAACAGTAATACGAAAACACTATGGACCTTTTTCGAAACATATAATCTTTTAAAAAAATGTAATGAGCCTACCAGAATAACAGCAACTACTAGTACTTGTATCGACCTCCTAGTCTCAACGGATTCTTATGTTATAAAAAATGTGACAGTATTCAAAATGGATGGTATTTCAGATCACTGTTTGGTCAAATGTGAAATCGAATGTAAAAAAAAAAATTTCAGCCCAAGTTCGTCAGTTTCCGCGACTTTTCCCACTTCAACTATAATAATTTCCTTGGAGAGCTGGACATTATTGATTGGGATTATATATTTGATATGGATGATGTTGATGGAATGATCTCATATCTTATTGGAATGTTAATGTCAATCATCTTTTCAATATATATGCACCTTTCATAACTGAACGTGTCACTAAACACTAAACTCCTTGGCTCACTCCGAATTTAAAATATACAATAAAATTGAAAAAAAAAAATCTTGAATAAATATGAACATTTGAACACCGTTGAATCCTTCAACGAGTACAAAGACTTGAGAAATTTTGCAAATCGATGGATTGAAGCTCACAAAAAAGCATTTTTGCAACATCGGACCCCAAACTTTTTTGGAAATCCCTGAAGTCTTCAAATATTTTGAAAAAATCCCATGGCTGCGATATCGATATAGATCCTAGCGCCTTGAATGATCAATTTTTGAACTCTGTTCCAGATTTGCATCCAACAGATAACAATATTTTGAATAAATATGATGGTATATATTCAGAGTTGAAAAGTGAAACTTTTTCTTCAAAACCAGTTACAAATGATGAGGTGGAACAAACTCTTCCTAGAATCAAAACACAGGCTAAGGGATCGGACGATATCAATCAAAGAATGCTAGAAATTGTGTTCCCGACATTAACCCCGTTCTTCGTTTATATAATTATTACTTGCTTTTCAAATGGCACTTTTCTGAAATCTTGGAAATATGCCAATGTCATACCCATTTCAAAAATTGAAAACCCGAATGACAATTTCGACCGATTAGTATTACCCAGTATCTCAAAAATTATTGAGGGATCAGTATCTGACCAATTATCATCATATTTCACGCAGAATAAAATATTGCCAGCAACAGTCAGGATTCAGAAAAAAACATAGTACAACCACGGCGTTGCTCAAAGTAACAGATGCCATTTTTACAAGTTTAATATTACTCGATTTCAGCAAGGCATTTGACACGTTGGACCACAGTATATTATTGAGAAAACTTAAATATTTCGGATTAGATGATAAGTCGATATGTTTCTTTAAAAATTACTTGTGTGGTAGAAAACAGAGGGTGGTGATGGGGAAAAATGTCTAACTTTGAAAATATTTCTAGGGGGGTTCTACAGGGAAGCATCCTGGGACCGTTATTATTTTCAGCGTATTCTGCGAATTTCGCTTCCTTTTTGAACTGTTGTCAAACTCATCAATACGCTGACGACACGCAATTGTATTTTTCATTCTCAACATCTGAAAGTTTTAGTATCAACGAACACCTTGAAACTATTGCCTCAGTGTCGAAATCACATAAGCCATTGCTGAATGAATCAAAAACACAACTAATATTGTTTGGTCAAAACACTGATGAAATATCCAACGACCCAAATTTCGAAATAACTTTGAATGGGAAAACACTGACCATTGTGAAACAATGTAATAGTCTTGGCTACATCTGGATACGACATTGAACTTCGATACGCATGTGTCACAACTGGTGAAACATAGCTATTCTGCTCTAAAATTATTATATATGAATATACTTTATCTCACGAATAACATTAAGATAATATTATGCAAGTCTTTGATTATGTCTCGTTTGGCGTATTGTTCCGAAATATACCGGCCCTCCCTTCTAGCAAGGGATAAATACACTTTACAAAAGATACAAAATTCTTGTGTGAGATACTCATGTGGAATGAGAAAATATGACCATGTTTCCTCAACCTATGAAAATATGAAAATTTTAAATTTAGAAGAGAGGTTTTCTAGCAGACTAGCTGGACTCGTATATCAAATCAATCATTTCAAAATACCGGCCCACCTCTTAGACAAACTTATGAAACTTGGGGACTATCACAACTGTCTGACATAAGCTAGAGATCTCTATTGTGTCCCTAGGCACACTTCCACACGATTTAAGTGGAGCTTTCCATATAATGCAGTGAACATTTTCAATATTATTCCTGCGCATATAAAGTCGCTTCAAAACTGGCATAACTTTAGGGAGCATATCAAGTCCTGGATTCTTTCAAATAGACAATTAGTAGCTCAATTATAATAAATATGTGGAAATTATATTTTGTGTACAAGGAGGCATTCAGTGTATTTATACTGTCGCGGCATTGTACTGTAGTAGTAGTGGAGAGATTGAGAATCGTACTTATCTCTTCCTTTTCCACCTCAATTAAATTAAAATCATACTGTATTATTGAAACTCTATCGCAATTTTTAACGGAATCTTTTAACTGTCACCAGTATATGTATAAATCTTTTTTTTGTTGTTGCTTGCGAACCAGTTATGTTCATAACTATGTTTTTTTTTGTTGGTTGCATGCAAGAACGGCTGTAGCCGAATGTCGCCAACACTTTGAGAAAGTTGTTATCCACTTCTATTTTTAACGAATAAAGACGATATTATTATTATTATTATCAATATAATTTTTTTCAGGAGTATTTTGATCACGCTGTACCTTGAAAACCAAGCCGTTTGGGACATATAATTATAGTAACTTTTCGTCCTGAAATCTTTCAAAGCATCACCCCTGAGTGAGAATGTTTGCTTCTCAAATTTCATTATGTTATGCTTTCCTGGAAATGATTACATTCATATTTTCATAGCTTCTGAACCGTACAAGTAAATGAGAAATTTCAAGACAACAGAAAGATGTTAAATGAAACATCATTGAATATAATTTTCTCATAATCTGTCAGTAGTGGCGGAAAAAAAAGGCTTGACTCTGAAAAAAGGAGGGCCCTGTGAATTATTTGAGAAATGAATTATTTTATATCGTGCGCACTGTTGAAGGGATTGTACTCGCCTAATTTGAATTGATTATTGTCGAAAATGTCTAAGTAAACTCCAAAGACTCTTGAAGAAAAATCTTTTTATCACTCTGTACCTCGAAAACCGAGCCGTTTGGGACATATGTTCCTATGAACTATCCGTCCTGAAAAAAATCTCCTCCTGAAGTTTGTCAACGTACGTAATCAACACCCTGTATATGTAAAGTGCAATCTTTACAATTATACAAGTTGATGCCAGTCGCTGACATTCATTATGAGTGAGAAAATGTAAGGGAATATTTTCGTTTTCTCCCAAAATTTTCATTGCCGTCCTCTTTTTCAACCGACGAAACCAAAAAGGAGGAGGTTCTCTAGTCGACACGTATATTTTTTTTTCCATAATTTTTTTTTATGTATGATCACGCCTAACTTTTTACTGATACGCCCGATTCCGATAATTCTTTTTTCAGTGGATAGGTTGTACTTTGAATTTGGTCCCATTTGGATTCAAAAGATGAAATCCACCCCTAAGGGTAGCAAAATGAAGGATATTGATCACTCACCCTCTGAATTCTGGTCCGTTAACCGATTCTATCAGGCATAACTTTGTACTGGGTTCTTCGATTTGAATGATTCTTTTTTTAGTAGATAGGGTATACCTTATATTTGGATTCCGGAAGGAATTAGCTACCCTTACGGGTAGAAAAATAGGGGATAATTGAATTTTCACTAGTGAACATTGGCACACACATACGTAGATCGCTACTGATAGTATTCTCGTTCCACATCCGTCAAAATCAGTATATTTTATGAGAGTATGGAATGATATACAAAGTAATGAAATGAACTAACCAGAACAACGAAAATAATTCATATTACAACAAATAGTAAAAGTAGATAATCATATTATTTAACTGGTAATAGTTGAAGTAAGGTGGGTAAGTAAGTATTTTGGAAGTAATCAAAAAACAAGTAGGTAGTAATTGGTAGATTTTAGCCACAAAAAATTGAAAAATAAAAACTTTTTAACAAAAAATTAAACCGACGAAATACGGAACTGAAAACTAAAAAATAAAAACTTTTGACCAAAAAATTAAACCAACGAAAAAATCAACTGAAAAGCAAAAACGAAAATAAACTTTCTTAGTCTAGATGATAATTGAGCTCCTAAACTAATGTAAGTAACTGATTTTGAGTTGGCGCCAAACAAACTAGCAATTGAATTAGGTGAAGCGTAAAATGATGGCAGCGAGATGCACGGCTGCGTTTTGATGACTTCTTTCATAGATAATGATCTTTGATAATTGTTCGTTTGGCGCCGACTCAAAATCAGTTTCCTACACTAGTTAAGGAGCTCAATTATCATTTAGACTGAGAAGGTTCATTTTATTTTTTGCTTTTCAGTTGATTTTTTCGTCGGTTTAATTTTTTGTTAAAAAGTTTTTATATTGTCACTAGAAGTTTCGATGTAAACTTCGACAACCGAGTGAGATTCCCAGCCACCGTGTCGTTTTATAGCCTAAAATCTGCCCCAGAATAATCCAAAAGTGTAGTTAAAGATCGCCGGAAACAATGTTGTTTTGAATGAGGCAATTCGAGAAACTCGACAATTGATTTTGACATACGGCCAATTGGGTGTTTTATTTAACAGTTCTATATCCAACAAAGAAACGGTTATGAACATAATTTGTAGATCTTAATTTCAAGTATTTCCTAACTACTTCTACTAAATTCAAATCGTCATCGTTTCCAGGATAATGAATTCTGGTGTCACTTTTGTTTTGGTAGTTGGTAGCATATTTCTTGGCCTTTAACATTTTCAATGAATAAATTCGTCAACTCTTCCTGCCGATATGCGCCACCAACACCAAAAACCTTTAAATTAAATATTACATTAATACACCTTTATACATTGAAATACAGGGTGTTTCCTAACTACGGTACGAAACTTCAGGGGGTGATTCGTTAGGTCATTTGACAAAAACAAGTTTCTATGAACATATGTCCGGAGTTGCTTCGTTTCTGAGATACAGGGCGTTGCAGTATTAAAAAAAAGGTATTTATGAAATATCCTGAATATCCTGAAACCGATGTGGTTGAAATGTGGTACAGCTATTTGAAGTAATAAGGCAATTATTCGGCCCCAAGTAGGTCCAGGGGCGCCTCAGTGGGCACCACAGCCAACAATACTGAGAAAAAAAAGTACTTTTTTCTGTAGTATTTTATTTTTCCAGATTGAACAACTGAAAATACCACTCTTTGGTCCCTTGTGTTTTATTCACATAAAGCTTCGTTTTCGAGAAAACTTAACTTATTCTACAAATTATCCATGGACAACATAAAATACAAACCTAAAGTAAAAAATGAACAGTTTCGACCTTAGAGAAAATGGACGAAATGTCCACCATCTGATAAAATACACGACTGCAATCGATGTGTCATTGATTGTCTGACACGTTCAAAAATACCTGGAGTATTCCTTATGACATTGCAATTTTCACTTATTTGATTCCTCAAGTCATTCACAACTAGTATAGGGGTTTTATAAACGAGAGCCTTCAGATGAATCCATGAATAGAAATCTAGAGGATTCATATCAGGACTGCGAGCGGGCCAATGTTGAGGTCCTGCACGTCCAATCCAGCGATTAGGGTAGGTGATGTCGAGATGCTGACGAGCAAGAACACTAAAATGAGCTGGAGCTCCGTCGTGCATAAACCACATGTTGCCTCTTACAAGTACGGGTACTTTTTCCAACGAAATGGGTAAATGATTTCGCAAAGAAGTCGTGTAGGATGGACCTGATAATCTTGCTGGTAAAAAAAGGGTCCAATTAGGTAGTCACCAATAATTCCTAACCAAACGTTCAGCAAAAATCGTTGCTGAAAATGACTTTCTCTAATAATGTGGGGATTTACGTCGACCCAGAAATAGTTATTGTGAAAGTTCATAATAGAATCTCGTGAAAAATTTGCCTCGTCCGTAAATAAAATATTTGGTAAAAAAATATTATTGTATGCCATCGTATGAATCAACCACCTGCAAAACATTAATCTTGGGTGAAAATCCCTAGGCAGTAGAGCTTGGACCCGCTGTATGTGATATGGGTATAGGAGGTTTCTTTTTAGAACTTTCCAAACGGTTTTTGGGCTTACTTCAAGCTGCAGTGCAATCTTCCTGGTACTATTTGAAGGATCTTCTTCTATCGCATCGAGTATAGCTTCTTCTAGTTCAGGCGTTGTTACAGTTTCTGGTCTTCCACCACTTACATTTTTATTAAAACTTCCAGTTTCACATAATCTTGCATGTAGCGTTCTAAATATTTAAGCACATGGAATTACTCTGTTGAGATATCTATCCTGGTGGATTCTCCGTGCTTCTTCCGCATTTCCATTTGCCAATCCATAAATAAAGTGCATGTCAGCCATTTCAGCGTTAGTGAAAGTATTCATGATGGAATCACTGCTTATTGACAACTCTGACTTTTACTGATATGACAATACTATCACTGTCAGCTGGTCTCCATAGCAGGTAATCATAATTGTAGAGTGCCTTAATTTTTTTTGTTCTCGAAAACTAAGCTAATAATGAAAAAAAAACACAAGAGGCCAAAAAGTTGTATTTTCACCACGCTTATAAAAAACGTTTTGGAACCCACGCTTATATTCAAATGCACTGAAAAGGAGAAAATAATTTTTTTCTCAGTATTGTTGGTTGTGGTGCCCACTGAGACGCCACTGGACCTACTTAGGGCCAAATAATTGCCTTATTACTTCAAATAGATGTACCACATTTCAACCACATCGGTTTCAGGATATTCAGGATATTTTATAAATACCTTTTTTATACTTCAACGCCCTGTATCTCAGAAACGAAGCAACTCCGGACATATGTTCATAGGAACTTTTTTTTGTCAAATGACCTAACAAAACATGCCCTGGAGTTTCGTACCGTAGTTAGGGAACACCCTGTATATGTCTATAGATTCGAGTTGCCCGGATTTTTTCAAAATGAATAGTGCGATCATAAAAGCTATTGCTGATGTCATTGCTCATGCATTATCAATTCTTATCAATGAATGCTTATCGCTAGGCCTTTTTTCCGATGCTCTGGAGAAAGGTGATCCCCAAATGACTGAAAACTTTCGTCTAATCTCTGTTATTCCCATAATCGCTGAATTAATAGAGTGTCTAGTTAAAAAAGATTGACTTCTTTCCTGGAAGCGAATTTTCTGCTATGTCCTCGTCAATTTGGTTTCACGAAAAATCGATCAACCATTAGAGCTCTGCAGAAGGTCGTTTCAACGATCGTTGAGGGACTCGTTTTGAAAATGACGTGACCTCACTAAAGCATTTGATTGCATATCACATGAGATACTTTTCCAAAAGCTATGGTACTATGGGATTCGAGGCATTCCTCTGGACTTTTTTAGATCATACCATAGTGAAAGATTACAGTGTGTTTCGATCGAAGGCGTCAAATCTGATCAGAAAAAAGTTTCGCGTGGTGTGCCACAAGCCTCTGGCCTGGGTACTCCCTTTGCATATTATATATAATATACTATAATATACTGCCGAAAAATAGTGTATTTTTCCCGATGATTGATCGCAATCGCGAATTGAAGGATCTGATAAACTCAGCCGAAGACACCTTGGAATTGGCAGAGGAGTGGTTCTGTTCTAACAAGCTTCTGCTCAACTCTTGAGAAAAATCAGAATTTGATAATACCTTCCAATACAACTTTATCAGAAGGAGAGAGCGTCAAACTACTTGGTGTGCATGTAGTTGAAGTACTCAACTTGTTGTGTCATATAGACAAGCTAGCTAGTAAATTATCTAGTGTGATATTTTTGATTCGTAGATTGAAAAACCTAGTATGTATCAGTAGCCTGAGAGCTACTTATTTCGGACTCTCTTTTAACCGATGAAACCAAAAAGAAGGAGGTTCTCTATTCGACCCGTATATTTTATGTTTTTCCATCATATTTTTTTATGTATGATCACGCATAACTTTTTACTGAGGCGTCCAATTCCGATAATTTTTTTTTCAGTGGATAGGGTGTACTTCGAATTTGGTCCCATTCGAATGTAAAAGATGAAATCCACCCCAAAGGGTAGCGAAATGAAGGATATTGATCACTCACTCACTGGGTTCTGCGATTTGGATGATTCTTTTTTTTAATAGATAGGCTATACCTTATATTTGGATTTCGAAAGGAATTAGCCACCCTTACGGGTAGAAAAATAGGGGATAATTGATTCTTCACTAGTGAACATTGGCACACACATACGTAGTTGACAATGACAGATCGCTACTGACATTATTCTTATTCCGTCAAAATCAATATATTTTATGAGAGGATGGAATGATATACAAAGTAATGGAATAAACTAACCAGAACAACGAAAATAATTTATATTACAACAAATAGTAAAAGTAGATAATCATGTTGAAAAGGGAAACATTCTCAATTGAATATTGATAGAAAGATTTTTCTGTTAATTGAAAAATCCACGATTAAAATGAAGTTATTTTTTGTGAATGTCTAACAGAAAACAACTACTTCCCCGGCTAAAGCCACGCTGGACATTGAACTACATCTGATAGATATTCTGAAAAGGCCCTAACTCAAAAGAAAAAATCTGAAATTGAAAATTTGCATTTTCATTCAGATAGTTATTTGATTTTCTATTCCAGTCTTAATTAAGAACTCATTGATTTCTGGTGAGTACTCTCTTTTGGAAAACATTCTTCTTTGCCTCATTCATCTTTATGAGTTCTTAATTAAGACTGGAATAGAAAATCAAATAACTATCTGAATGAAAATGCAAATTTTCAATTTCAGATTTTTTCTTTTGAGTTAGGGCCTTTTCAGAATATCTATCAGATGTAGTTCAATGTCCAGCTTGCTTTACCGAGGAAGTGGTTGTTTCTGTTAGACATTCACAAAAATAACTTCATTTAATCGTGGATTTTCAATTCACAGAAAAATCTTTCTATCAATATTCAATTGAGAATGTTCCCTTTCAACATGAATACCCCACAAGAGGTTATCTTGACGATGGAAGATAGTGACTAAAGTTTATCTTTCAGTCGCAGATGATTCCACATCTGATTTTATGAACATCCTGTTTATATTTTCAACAAATCAATCTATCATACCCCATGACAGGTTTTAATGTCAGAAAACACTAATTTCAAAGTGTCTCCCCAAAAGAAATGATTCTAACTTTTTCCATCTTTGCAAAGTGAGATTGCTTCTTGAAAATGTGTTTCCCATTTCTTCCGGTCTTCCTGATGATCGTGGAAGCGTGAAATAGATTTTCGTCGACAAAAATGTATTGAAGACCTAGTGAATGCGATGTCTCTCCTGCGTCAATGTTCGAATGATTTCTGGTGAGTACTCTCTTTTGGAAAACATTCTTCTTTGCCTCATTCATCTTTATGAGTTCTTAATTAAGACTGGAATAGAAAATCAAATAACTATCTGAATGAAAATGCAAATTTTCAATTTCAGATTTTTTCTTTTGAGTTAGGGCCTTTTCAGAATATCTATCAGATGTAGTTCAATGTCCAGCGTGGCTTTAGCCGGGGAAGTAGTTGTTTTCTGTTAGACATTCACAAAAAATAACTTCATTTTAATCGTGGATTTTTCAATTCACAGAAAAATCTTTCTATCAATATTCAATTGAGAATGTTTCCCTTTTCAACATGAATACCCCACAAGAAGTTATCTTGACGATGGAAGATAGTGACTAAAGTTTATCTTTCAGTCGCAGATGATTCCACATCTGATTTTATGAACATCCTGTTTATATTTTCAACAAATCAATCTAGATAATCATATTATTTAACTGGTAATAGTTGAAGTAAGGGGGGTAAGTAAGTATTTTGGAAGTAATAAAAAAACAAGTAGGTAGTAATTGGTGGATTTTAGCCACAAAAAATTGAAAAATAAAAACTTTTTAACAAAAAATTAAACCGACGAAATACGGAACTGAAAAGTAAAAAATAAAAACTTTTTAACACAAAATTAAACCGACGAAAAAATCAACTGAAAAGCAAAAAATAAAATAAACCTTCTTAGTCTTAATGATAATTGAGCTCCTAAACTAATGTAAGTAACTGAATTTGAGTCGGCGCCAAACAAACTAGCAATTGAATTAGGTGAAGCGTAAAATGATGGCAGCGAGATGCACGGCTGCGTTTTGATGACTTCTTTCATAGATAATGATCTCCGATAATTGTTTGTTTGGCGCCGACTCAAAATCAGTTACTTACATTAGTTTAGGAGCTCAATTATCATTTAGACTAAGGTTTATTTTATTTTTTGCTTCTCAGTTTATTTTTTCGTCGGTTTAATTTGTTGTTAAAAAGTTTTTACAGTCACAAGACGGAATTACACTATGGGGAAGTTCCTGTCATGCGAGCCGAATGTTTGTTCTTAAAATAAAGGTTGTACGTTTGATAATGAGAGCCGGATACAGGATATCAGTGTCAGGTTCTTTCCATAAAGCACCAAATCATGCCACTCCAACTGTTCTAATTTAAAGTACACTTCTAAAGATGCACAGATATAAATCTGATTAAGCCCCACAGTCAGAAATGAGATCAGCAAGTTGTTTGAGAACACCAAGATTTAGACTCTCAATATCCCAGAAAAACTCATTGAACTTTTATAGCAAGCTACCTCATGATATAAGATAACTCAATTCCTACTTTTTCGAACAGAAAGTTAAATCCTTTTTATATTATACACGCTTAAATAGCTTCACCTGTATGTATGTATGTATGAATGTAGGCAAGGAATCTTTGAAAATAACTTCCACCCACTTCCAGATGTCTGAATTCATTGAAATTTTGTACACGTATTAAGAACCGATGACTACAATAATTTCATAGCTATGACTTACTATTCTCACCAAGATCGTCAGAATAAAATCATTTACATTTCGAAGATATGGTGAATGTGCAGATTCACCAAAATGCAGCATGCATCTCCTTCACCATAATTTTGAATAAACTTTCATTTCATGAGAATGAATAAATCGAAGAGTTCTCCCGTACTCTTTTAGTTTTCTGTAGCAATATGGACTAAAAAGTTAAACATAGAATTATAGTTTAAAAAAACTATAAACACGCTTATAAAGCAAAAAGGACTAAAAAGTTGAAAATAATAAGAATAAAGTCATTGACCAAACAATTTCCTCTTATGTAATAAACGCGTGTGGGGCTCTCCACTTACTTTCATTTCAAATACTGAACAAGATTATCGCTGCTGAAATCGGTGTGAATCGTCTCCTCAGTTGTTAGTGTTTTTAGTTGGTATATTTACACAATTTTGCCTTCAAACTTATATTAAAATCTTCATAAGAAAACGGCCTGTACAGTGGTATGAAAAAGTTATCCAAGTGGCATTGTATAACTTCATCAGCTACATAAACACTTTCCGGCATTCAAATGTCGTGTGGTGCGTGTTCTAAAGAAGTTACCAGAAAAAACCCGATTTCTTGTAGTGGTTTTTGCAAGAATAAATTCCATTCGGAATGTGTGGGAATATCCGTAGATTCATTAGCACAGATGAAAAAAACACCTGGCGTTTTTTGGAAATGCAAAAACTGTGAGAAATTTAATGACCTCTTTGATGAAGGAGGACTTCGTGATATTTTTCAAAACAAGGTGAGTCAATTTATTGATGAGCTAAAAAACCTCTTTTCCGATATGAAGACTGACATCTTGAAAAAAGCAGATGATAATCTTTCAACTCTAGATATCGAGATGAGAAAAAAAGCTGAGGATAATATCTCAAATATGAAAATAAACCCAAAACCAAATATGGAAACATCCTGTTATCTGTACTTAGCAATAGCTCACACACAGCAATCCTTGTCAAACCCAAAATATCTCAAGAAAACAATCAAACTAAATCTGATATTATGCATAATTCAAATATGACTGATTCAAACTTCAGCATTAGTAAAATTAAGCATATCAGAGACGGTGGACTTATGGTAAGCTCTGAAACTCAGGAAGAAACTGATATCTTCAGAGAAAAGGCTCAAGAAAAACTCTCGGCAACTTATGAAATAAAGGAATCGAGAGGATTACACCCCCGTGTTCGTATTGTTGGAATTTCAGAAAACATTGATAGTGATACCCTTTTGAAACTCATACTAAAACAAAATGATGATATCATAGGCTTTAATTCAAACTGTAAAATAGTAGAATTTGGTCCAATAAAATCTAATAAAAATGTATATCAGGCCACTCTTCAGCTGAATTCGTCAACTTATTCTAATGTTCTCAATAATGGTTACTTATTAATCGGTCTAGACCTCTACAAGGTCTATGACGCCATTGAAATCTCACGATGTTTTAGATGCAATGGTTTCAATCATTCTAGAACTACCTGTAAACTTATCTTATCATGTTCGAACTGCGGAGGGCAACATGAGAAAAATGTATGTGATTCTAATATTCTTAAATGCACAAACTGTCTCAAACTTAATGAATCAAAAAATTCTAACTTTCCGGTTGATCATGGGGCCTGGGACCATCAGAATTGCCAGTCATACTCAAATATGGTGAACAAATTAAAATTAGATTTGGGCCTAAACGGTCAATAGCAACTAATTTCAGACATGTTACCTAATAATGAATCCACTTCTTTGACAAATCAGTTTACAAAGTCCATCAAAATTAATGAAATTTCCATATACTATCAAAATGTTAGGGGTCTGAATACTAAACTAAATGAACTATATGATAACCTGAATACTTGCTGCTATGACCTGGTAGCTCTCACTGAGACATGGCTGGGATCAAATGTTCTGGACAATGAAATCTCTAAGGATACATTCAACATTTTCAGATCTGACCGTAACTTTCAAGCCCTGAACTGTTCTCGGGACGGGGGAGTTATGTTGGCAGTTAATTCTCAGGTCAGTGCAACCAATCTCAATTTAAGTGATAGCGCATTCAAGGATTTACATCACATTGACATAGTTGGCGTGAAAATATTCTATTATCATCAGTACATATACGTTTTTGTTATATATATTCCGCCAAATTATTCAACTGAATATTACAATTCAGTATTTGAAGCCTTTTCTTCACTAGATTATTTGTTTCCCTCGGAAGTTCTGATTATTGGAGATTTCAACATTCCCAGTTACTTAGATGATACATTCACTCCAACTACACATGCTCTTCAAAATTTCTGTTCCTTCTTGGACTTTGAACAATCAAATGATGTTAGGAGTGCTAACAACAGAATTCTTGACCTTGTTCTAACTAATTGTTCTTGTGTTGTAGAGGAAGCACACGATATTTTAATTAATGAAGACTCTCATCATCCACCTATCGATATATTTTGCAATTTGACGAATAATGTAAATAAAAATCGAAATAATGCTTTCCATACCTCAGTTCGCAATTTCAGGAAAGCTGACTTTTCAAATCTTTATAAGGACTTCCTTGAATGCGACTGGTCCTTTATGGATCAATATTCAGATCCAAATACTGCTGGCGGTGCCTTTTATGACAAAGTGAACTCTATTGTGGAGCTGAATGTGCCAAAAAGAATCAGAACTACTCGCAGTTATCCACCAGTTATCCACTCAGTCCTAATCAGCGACATACGTCTTAAACATGGATTTTGGAAAAGGTTCGGAAATTCTGGTGATGAAAATGATCTCGATAAATTCAAAAGATTAGGAGATATTGAGTCCAAATTATGAAACTCTATCGTGATCATATTATCTATGTAGAGGAAAATTTCCCTCTAACCCCTCGGCTTTGAATTAAAAACTTCAAAAAATAAAAATGCCACCTCACCATCTAGCTTCAACTCCAACCAACAAATCCTATCTGAGTCGCAAGACATCTCTAATGCATTTGCCCAATTTTTTCAGCAGTCTCATGCAACTCCCAAAAATATCACTTTTCCTGACTCATTCAATAATCATACTTCGTTGGTAATAAATGAAGTGACTGAAGGGCAAGTCTTAGTCCCATTGAAAAAATTAAAACCCAAATTAACTAGTGGACCTGACAATATCCCCTCCTTTGTTTTACGAGATTGTGCAGCTGCCTTCGTGAACCCCTTTCGTACATTATTCAATTTATGTCTTCCCACTAATACATGGAGAGAATCTAAAATCATGCCGGTCTACAAGAAGGGGGCTGAATCAGACATTCGCAACTACCGCCCTATAGTAATTATAAATAATTTCTCGAAAATCTTTGAGATCCTACTTTATGATGACATTTATACGCATGCAAAGAATCAAATCACCCCTAGTCAACATGGTTTTTTCGAAGGGAGGTCAACGATAACAAATTCAATTTGTATCACGGAGCAATTATCTGATACTTTCAATGGGAGCTCTCAATGTGATATAATTTATACGGATTTCTCGAAGGCCTTCGATAGGCTTGATCATGGAATTCTTCTTCACAAACTGTCGAATTTCGGACTTACCCCTAATCTCACATCTTTATTCCAATCCTACCTCCATAATCGTAAGCAGTATGTCAGCTTTCATGGTTAAAAGTCTATTGAAGTCCTCCCCACGTCAGGTGTCCCCCAAGGGTCTAACTTCGGGCCTTTATTTTTCATAATAATTATCAATGACATTGTAGCTACTCTCTCCGTCGCTCACTCACTGTATGCCGATGATCTTAAGATATACCATGAAATTAACACCACAGAAGACTGTACTCTTCTCCAAAATAATCTGGATCGCCTCAATCTCTAGTGCATCGAGTATAGCTTATTCCTAAATGTTTCTAAATGCCAGGTTATGTCTTTCACCGCCAAGCGGAATCCGATTCTTCACAGTTATAAACTGGACAATGTCGTATTGAAAAGACCTGACACTTTCAAAGATCTAGGAGTAACATTCGACAAAAAACTCTCTTCCGTAAAACATATCGAGCTAGTCACCAAAAAAACTTATATATCATTAGGATTCATAATCAGAGTTTCAAAAGATTTTGGAAGAAATGAGAAAACTCTTCTTCAATTATATTTCACATTTGTTAGATCAAATTTAGAGTATGCATCAATTGTTTGGGCACCATATTATCAGGTATATATATCTAATTTAGAAAATATCCAACGACAATTTTTGAAGTATCTATGTTTCAAACTTGATGACAACTACCCAGACGTAGGTTATCCACATGAACAACTAATTTCTAGATTTTCAATCGATTCACTTGAATCTCGTCGAAATAGGTCACATGTTATATTCCTTTTCAACCTTATTCACAACAATTTGGACTGCAGCTGTATTTTGGAAATATTGAAGTTTCATATTCCTAGACTCACATCTCGGAAAAACATTACTTTCTACCTTTCATTTTGTCACACCAATGTTAAATTGAATGCACCTGTTTATAAGATGTGCAATACATATAATAAGATGAATGAAACCATTGATATTTTTTGTTGCAGTGTGGCCTCCATAAAAAAACTGGACTGTTCTGTTTTTGTCCAATGATTTATATTAATGTATATAGCTAATAGTTCATACTGTATATTCCCATTCTGTAATTGGATCTTGTATCTGTTGGATAGTGTAATAAAAAAAATAATAATAATGATATTGTAATAACTGATATCAAGCACCTCACGCTATTTTTACATAGAAGGACATTTTTTGGTCAATCACTTAATTCTTATTATTTTCAACTTTATAGTCGTTATTACATCATATGCTTTTTTTAAACTATTATTTTTACTGAAGAATTGCTTATATTCGGGAATTGAGTATTTAAATCATGAACTCACTAATGAGGATTTGTGAAATACCTTCCTCTCTCATAGGTTTGTTATAACTTTCATCATGGTAATGTGTTGATGTGTTGCTAAGATATTTGATAATGACAACTTGCACTCTACTATAGGTAAGATGTCTAGAAACCATGGTGAATGGACTGATTCGATATTGTTTAGATTTTCGAGGGGACACCACCTGTTACTTCAACAGAGCTTCTCTCTGTGGTAGTCTGTGGTAGATGGCGCCGTCCAAAAATGAAATTATATTCAGTGTTTTGTCGGTATCTATGCGTTTTCCAGCTCTTTGAATTGAAATCTTGCTTAACTTATTCCTGAGTTTGTTCTTTGAAAAATCACTCGTCCATCAGTTCATTAGTGCGTGAGGAATTGTTTATTTTCAGGTAGAGTAGTGTGTAAGGATAATTTTCGTAGAATGGGCCACATTTGTATTTTGTGTGGACAGTATAAAGCCGCAGTTTCGAATATTCACTTGTATTTAGTACCAAAAGCGAGTAAAAATCTTGAAGAATTGACTAATAATGATATTTTCATAGTTCATCATATTGTATGCATTAAATTTGATATTTTCTGCAATTTAATGATAATTTCATTTCCAATTATCCGTCTGTCAAAATGCAGTTAACCTCAAATTGAAATGGTACAAATACGAAAAACAACACGACAGTGCCTTCTTTGTGTAATGTTTGGGGGCTTCTAATTCTAGCTTTGCTATTGGTGAAGTTTCACAGATGTATATTTTCAACCAATAGCAAAACTAGAATTAGAACCCGTGAACAGTTCGTCTCAGAAAGGAAGCTGAGAAAATAAATAATTAATTAAATGATCTTCGTTGATTGTTTGTTTGGCGTCGACTAAACGTTATTTTTCGTCGGTTTCATTTTTTGTTAAAAAGTTTTTATTGCATTTCATTCATATTGTCAAAAATGTATCAAACACCCCGTAGAGTAAATCAATGAATATAATTTCCAAGTGGGTCACAAATGTGTTAGACTGCAAAACACGAATTAGTGTCAAACATAAACAAGATGTTTTAAAAGTGACGACTGATGGTTTGATCGGGGAGTCGACGTTGGGTTTTTGCCGTGCCCAAAGCTAAATTGGGAAATGGGGGCAGCTAGAGAATTGAAAGGTTAAGAAGCCCTATTGCCCTATTGCCCTATTACCAATTTGAATATTATGGTTTTTGGAATTAGTCTACATGTAGTTATGTAAGTAACAAATATCTGTCTACATTTGTAATTCATGACTAGGTCCTAGAAGGGATTCATTGTTTCATTTTAATAAATATTTTTCTATACTTTTTTACAAAGTGTTTTCAATCATTAAAGGGTCAGAATCTACCTAGTTAGTCGTGAACAAACCCCAATTCATGACAAGTGGTGGAGGCGCCGTGTTTTTTGTGTGGATCCATTCTTCATAATGGATCAATTTCAATTTTGTAATCCATTCGAAAGTATATTGAGAAAATAAATATTTTCAGTAATCATCAATTTCACAGTAGGACTCGAACTTGACCTAGATTCCGGTACAGCTAGGTAGAATTTGCTGACCCATGTTTTAGTAAATGAATCGCTTCTAGGTATGTGCAAAAATAGCGGTTTGAATAATAACTTGGACAATGGCATGCTAAGTGATTTGTTGAACTCGATTTTTTTAAGGAAATTAAGTAAACGCTATTGATGCAAATGTTACTCTAACAATTTAATTTCAGAAAAATGATATTTTTTGTTGGTTTTTTCGTACTGATTTTTTATAAAATTTGGATAAGTTGTGTTTGATTTTTTCGGTTTTGATACGTTTTTGGGAGCAATTGTGTTAATAATTTCACTTTTGAAACTTGATTTCTTCCTCCAAGCCCATTGAAATGAATATTACGTTGGCAGAAGCACTGAAGCAAGGGTGCTCCCCTGCCCTTCCAAAGTTCGTAGCGCCACAGGGTTTCGATCCCAGGAAAGATTGTGCTGATGAATTTTTGAAAAAGTACGAGAAATGTGCTGCAGCGAATGCATGGACAGATAGTTTGAAAATGTATTATTTTGGAGTTTACCTCTTGGGTGCGGCTTACTATTGGTTAGAATCATACAAAAGGAATTCAGGGAATTTTTTGAAAACATGGAACAATCTGAAAAACGATTTTGTCAGGGAATTTGGCGATGAAGATTATTTGAGAAAACAAGAATGGAAGTTATATACTAGGAAACAAAAAGAAGATGAAGGCATAAGGTCATACTTCTACGATCTCAGGGCGTTAGCTTATGATTTTGACCCAGACATGAGCATAGAGAGTTTGTGAGACATTTCGAACGGGAGTTCTGAGTAGATTTTACCCTCCCTATCGACTCTTGAAAAATAAAAATACAAATATGGATGATTTAAAGGTTAAGTTTTCAAAATTGAGGACATAAATAATTACGAAAAACACGATGTTGTATGGAATTTCAATAATAATTTAAATCGGGATAATTCATTCAAAAATGGGAAAAAAACTATTTTCTGTGAATTTTGTGACAAAGAGGGGCATTTCACCTCCAATTGTCGGTATAAACGAGATTATCAAGGAAAACTTCATGTGGGATTAAATGTGCAGTCAAATGCGTTCGGAAACAATGAAACGGGCGATCTTAAAATAAATGGACTTGCTAATAATGAGGAGGCAGCCATAATTTGTGATACGGGGTCAGAACAGAATATAGTGTCACGTCATTTCGTTGAAAATATTCAGAAATTACGGTATTCACAAAATGTACAGACAGCAGGTGGTTTCAGAGTACCAGTTTTGGGAACCACAAATATTAGTTTAAAATTGGGTAAAATGTCAACGTATTGTGAAGCTTTAGTTATCGAACACCTACCTTGTGACCTAATTCTAGGAATGGAATTTTTGAGAAGGCATAAATCGATTATAAATTTAGAAACGGAAATTGTCAATTTAAGTCAGGGGTCTTTTGAAATTACAATTCCTTGTCAAGTAGGATATGATAAGGGCTAATCGCATTTGTTTTCAAAATGGAATGGAAATAAGCGGCAAAATTATACGAACCAAATTGAAAACATAGGGAGGCATGGATATTTACCATTCAGAGGAAATGAATCACGGAGAAATTGTTTTGAAATAGGCACGCCAAAAGAAATTTCAATTGGGGACAGGCAACTGGTAGAACGAAAAATCGAACAAAAAAGGACATCCCCTGTCATGGAATAGAAAACCAACGAAGATTAATCCTGGAAAATGAAATCCGAAGAAGAAATTTCGAGAAGTTGAATGAAGATATAAGCCGCCTAGTTAATATTAAAAATAAGGAGTATGAGGATATGAATACTGATCATAGTTCTATGGAAGAGAAATAATCAAGTTTTCTACAAAATTGGGACCCCTCAGCTATCTTAGAAACGGAGAAAAATGAAACCAAAGTGAAGTCGAAGGATTATTGTCGATTGGGACCCCAAGAAGAAATAGTTGTCGATGTTGACATCCAGGAACTACCCGGAAATGAAGAGAATACTTTTTTTTTCAGACCCAAAGAAAAGTATCTGACTAAAAGAGGGTTGGTTTGTATGGAGCTGCCAAAAGTATTGGAAAATTCGACTTTAAAACTCAAGAATATTTCAAGTGTTGGACAGGTTATCTTTGAAGGTACAACGTTAGGTTTTATGGAAGAAGATAATCATATGAATTTAGTACTCTACACAACGAAAGAGAAAATCAAACCATTTGAAAAATGTTATGAATTGGGAACAGACCTTACAGAACAGGAAAAAATGAAAATTGAGAACCTTGTTGATAATTTCAAGGATATTTTTGCGATGGACGTCAAGGATATGGGATCTACAGATATTGTTCAACATAAAATCGAGTTACTAGAACATACACCCTTCAAGAGTAAACCCTACAAAGTTTCCCCCAAAGAAAGGAAAATAATCGAAGATCAAGTAGAGGAAATGTTGGATGCGGGTGTCATAAGACCATCACAGTCACCATTCTCGAGCCCTATTGTTTTGGTGAAGAAAAAAGGCGAAGAAGAAAAAACTCGATTTTGTGTGGACTACAGGAAATTGAACAACATCACCAAGAAGTCAAACTACCCCCTGTCAAATATCGATGAAATTCTCACATATTTCGGGAAATCCAAGTACTTCTCCACCCTCGACTTATTCAGTGGATATTGGCAAGTAGGGATCGAAGAAAACTCAAAAGAATATACAGCATTCGTCACACCAGGTTTTGGACTGTATGAATTCAATAAATTACCCTTCGGTCTCTGTAATGCCCCATCAACATTTTCGGACTTAGCCGATAGAGTATTTCAAGGCTTGAAGTGGTCGAACGTACTATTTATCTGGACGACGTGATAGTATTTTCAGATACATTTTCCGAACATCTTTCAAGATTAGGAAAAGTTTTCGAAAGACTCCGAATGGCAGGACTGACATTAAAGACGAGTAAATGCACCTTCGCATCACCGGAAGTCAAGGTATTGGGGCATATCATTAACGAGGAAGGTATATCTCCAGACCCAGAAAAACTATTGGCGATTTCCGAATTTCCCAGACCGAAAACCAAAAGACATACCCAAAGTTTCCTAGGACTTGCAAATTACTACAGGAAATTCATCAAAAATTTTTCAATTATTGCGAGACCGCTCTATGAAATAACGAAAAATGAGCCGGGGTATTATTGGCATGAAGAACAGGAGGAAGCATTCTCGATTCTTAAGGAAAAACTCACAGGGGCCCCAGTACTGACTCACTTCAACCCAGACATTGGATGCGAGTTGAGGTCAGATGCATGCAAGGAAGGTTTGGGAGTCATATTATTGCAAGAATACCAGGGAGAAATGCACCCTATTGCATATGGAAGCCGTACTCTAACAAAAAGTGAGAAGAACTGCACAATTTCAGAACTCGAAGCTTTAGCCGTAATTTGGGGCTTGACCTATTTTCGGCATTTTGTTTACGGAAAACATGTGAAGATCACAACCGACCACCACGCTTTGTGTTTTTTGAAGAATTCAGAACATGTTACAGGAAGGTTAGCCAGATGGGCCATTAAGCTGAACGAGTTTGAGCACGAGGTGATTTACAAAAGTGGGTCGGCTCATAAAGATGCTGACTGTCTGTCCAGAAATGCAGTGTTAGCACCAAAAGTAGAAGAAGAAAATTTATTTTTTGATATACCTACTTTTCTCACGACAAATGAAGATATGGCTGAAGAACAGAGGAAAGATGAAAATATCGGGAAATTGATAGGAGCCCTGGAGAATCCAGAAGGAGATGGTGCAAGCAAACGTCTTCCACAGATTTCCATTTGAATAATTGTATTGTAATTTGTTATAATTGTAATTTTTATTGTATTGCAAGTTTCGTGGCACCTGTAAACCTGTATCGAATCATCAGTTGTTCTGAAATATTATCGCTCGGGGCGCGCGATTTTGGACGGGGGGGTATTGTCAAAAATGTATCAAACACCCCGTAGAGTAAATCAATGAATATAATTTCCAAGTGGGTCACAAATGTGTTAGACTGCAAAACACGAATTAGTGTCAAACATAAACAAGATGTTTTAAAAGTGACGACTGATGGTTCGATCGGGGAGTCGACGTTGGGTTTTTGCCGTGCCCAAAGCTAAATTGGGAAATGGGGGCAGCTAGAGAATTGAAAGGTTAAGGAGCCCTATTGCCCTATTGCCCTATTACCAATTTGAATATTATGGTTTTTGGAATTAGTCTACATGTAGTTATGTAAGTAACAAATATCTGTCTACATTTGTAATTCATGACTAGGTCCTAGAAGGGATTCATTGTTTCATTTTAATAAATATTTTTCTATACTTTTTTACAAAGTGTTTTCAATCATTAAAGGGTCAGAATCTACCTAGTTAGTCGTGAACAAACCCCAATTCACGACAATATTTATTGATGTGATTCAGAAGACAAATTAGTTAATATCGAACTATTATTCACCATAATAGAATTAATACTAATCATAATATACAGGGTGTTATGTAATAAGTGTCCGATATTTTACAGGACGATTCTTGTTAATATTGAGGTGGAAAGTTCATACAAGCATGGGTCCGCAAAGCCTTCATTTTTGATATACAAGGTGTTAAATTTTTTTTTTTAATTTTGGTTTTTCGTAAATGATTTTTAAAATAATGTCGATAATTAAACGGAAATTGGTATTTGGGGATTTTTTAATAGGAGAAATTGAAAAATTTGATCTTAGTTTGGCCCTTAATTGTAGGGGGCGACGCCTACAGGTCTTTGTCTCTTTTGGGGAGGCACAACTTTGTTTTCGTGCATGTATGCATCACATTTTCCAGAAGAAAAATCGATTCCTCTATAATTTTTACGTGAAAAAGGTATGCATTTCATAACTCGCTGAAAGCAGCCGTTTTCGAGATATTTTGATTTAAATTAATCGATGCTTCCAATTTTCTTCTCATTGATTCGCGAACCCTTTGAAAATAAAAGTACCAAGTAGGCTAGTAAGTTTATTCCAATGTTTTTTTGTGCTGTCATGTCAAAAATAATATCTTGACGCATAGTTAAATAGTTTTATTTATTATCATTGTGATTATTTGTTGAAAAACGGTAGTCATGAATTCACGCTCGGTTAGGGGAAACAGGAAGTTCTGAAAAAGCTAGTCATCTGTCGGGTGCACATCCGATGGTAAGAACCCAGAAACCGATGTAATTCAGGAGACAAATTAATTATTATCGAATTATATTAGTATTAATAATAATCATAATATACAGGGTAATATGTAATAAGTGTACGATATTTTACAGGACGATTCTTCAGTTATTTATAAGGTGAGAAGTTCATATAAGCATGGGTCCGTAAAGCCTTCATTTTTTATATACAAGGTGTTGAAAATTTATTTTTATTTTGGTTTTTCATGAATAATTTTAAAAATAAAGTCGATAATTGAACGGAAATTGGTATTTGGGGATTTTTTAATGGAAGAAATTGAAAATTTCTATCTCAATTTGGCCATTAATTGTAGGGGGCGACGCCTACAGGTCTTTGTCTCTTTTGGGGAGTCACAACTTTGTCGTGCATGTATATATCACATTTTCTAGAAGGGAAAATCGATTCCTCTATAATTTTCACGTGAAAAAGTGATGTATTTCATAAGTCGCTACAAGCAGCCGTTTTCGAAATATTTTGATCTGAATTAATCGATGCATCCAATCTTCTTCTCATTGATTCCCGGACTCTTTGAAAATAAAAGTATCAAGTAGGCTAGTAAGTTTATCCCAATGTTTTTTTTGTGCTGTCATGTCAAAAATAATATCTTGACGCAAATTTGAATAGTTTTATTCATTAATATTGTGATTATTTGTTGAAAAATGGTAGTCAAGAATTCACGATCGATTAAGGGAAACAGAAAGTTTTGAGAAAACTAGTCATCTGGCGGGTGCATATCGGACGCTGAGAACCCCAGAAACCGAGGTAGCAGTACTTAATCTGGTAGGAGAACACCCGAAAACAAGCTCCAGAAGAATAGCGCTGACGTTAAACATTTGTCATGTTCTGGTATGGAAAATTTTTATTGATAATCTGTTATATCCCTACCATACTCAAAGAGTTCAGGAACTACTCCTCCGTGACTTTTCGTTACATATTAACTTCTGTCGTTGGTTTCTCCAATGCCTTATTCAAAATCCTTTATTTGAAAATCAAATCCGACAAAGCAAATTTCTCTCGCAACGCTATACGCAATTTTCACAACAATCATTTCTGGTCAGAGGAAAACCCCCATGCGGTACAGGAATCACATTTCCAGAAACAGTTCTCTCTTAACGTGTAGGCAGGAATCCTTGGAGATTATTTTATAGGTCCATTCTTTATTCCGGGAAGATTAAACGGAGGGAGATATCGTCATTTTCTTGAAGAAGATACGAAATGGAATGTGGTTTATGCATGACCGTGCCCCGTCACATTTTAGCATCCAAGCGCGATAATTTTTAGATCAAACTTTCGGCAACCGTTGGATTGGTCGGGGACGGCCTCAACCATGGCCGCCTAGGTCACCAGACCTCAACAGTTTGGATTTTTTTCTGTGAGGACATCTGAAATCCTTAATTTACCAGACACCTATCCAGAATGGAGAAGAATTGAGTAATCGAATAATTAACTCTTGTAGAACGATTCAAAATACTCCAGGAGGACATCTGAAATCCTTAATTTATCAGACACCTATCCAGAATAAAGAAGAATTGAGTAATCGAATAATTAACTCTTGTAGAACGATTCAAAATACTCCAGGAATTTTCCAAAGAGTGCGCGAATCAATGAGAAGAAGATTGGATGTGTGCATACAGGCAGGAGGTGGACATTTCGAACATTTATTGTTGTTTTTGATTTAGATTTATATCTAGTGTTCCGTTGTTTATTGTTGTTTAAAAGTGAGCGTTTGAAATGTTTCTTTGTTGAATAAAAAAAAAGTTTTCAAAATTGTTTCACTTTTTGACAAACACATGCATCGTTTAATTTAAATCAATATATCAAGAAAACGGCTGCTTGTAGCGACTTTTGAAAGGCATACCTTTTTCACGTAACAAAGATGGAGGAATCGATTTTTCTTCCAGAAAATGTGATACATACATGCACGACAAAGTTGTGACTCCCCAAAAGAGACAAAGACCTGTAGGCAGCGCCCCCTACAATTAAGGGCCAAACTAAGATCAAATTTGAATTTCTCATATTAAAAAATCCCAAATACCAATTTTTGTCCAAATATCGACATTATTTTGAAAATTATTTACGATTTATAAAAATAAATTTCTAACACCCTGTAAATAAAAAATGAAGGCCTTGCGGACCCGTGCTTATATGAACTTTTCGCCTAATAAATATCGGACACTTATAACATAACACCCTGTATACAAGGAGAAGTAACGACGGAACACTATCATTCCGAACTTTCATTTACTTCTTGATAAACATATTTTTCTGTATGTCTTGAAAAATGATCAAGATTTTTGGAAGCTTCTGTGTTACCTTGAAGTCATTAGAGTGTTTCTCATCTTGGTTTATAAATGAGATAAATGTGTTTTCTTCTGGGTATCAAAAATTCGATTAAAGAAAGATTTGTTTTTCCCACATTGCAAAAAAACCATTCCATTTACACCACTTATAATACTAACAACAATTTCACGGCACTCATTATTTTGCACACCATTACTCGACATTTCATGGACAACGTATTCATCTCATGCTTTCTAGTAAAACCGCCCGAAATAATCCAATAAACTTCCTGTTCCCACCCGCGAAAACATGAGAATAACAACTCCCATAGTCGTAAAAGTTTTTTCAAAGTGCTGCGAAAACAAGCTGAAGTGAAATGTGTACCAAGGCAAACGAGAAGAAAAACAGTCGGATACGATGCGAAAAGAATTGTGTTACTCCGGGTATAATGTTACAAAAGAAACAATAACACTCGAACTCCATAGACCAGAGAAAATATAAACATTGGAACGCGCGTTCGAGAAAACAATATCTTTTTTCGAAGTTAGCGCGAGAAAATATTACATTATCTATTCACTCCGAGATGGAAATGGTAGATTGAGTGCGGGTTTATTTCTTGAGGCGTACGAGACGAACAAATACCATTTTCTAGAATTGAAAAATGGAAATAATGGATTATAAAGGGAGTCTGTGCTATACAGGGTATATCTCCATGAGTAAACGCGATCCATATACCCTGTGACACAGATTCATGGTACACCCCCTTGTTCTCCTTTGTTTCTCTAGCTATATTTCTGAAATTTGAAACATTAAATATGCTCACTATACGGCACTTTTTGAGAGAAAAAAATAACTTCCGGTTTTTCAGGAAATGACATAAACATCGACTTTCAAATGGGACACCCTGTATTATTATCAACGATCAAAACCTTGAAAACGTACCAGTCGAGCAAGCTGGATTTAGGCCAAAGCGAAGCTGCACCGACCAAGTCTTGTCACTTACGACTTACATAGAGGCCGGATACCAGAGGCAACTTGAAACATCTGTCGTATTCATAGACCTGACCGCAGCATATGACACCGTCTGGAAAAAAGGACTGCTCTACAAATTTCTTCGTCTAATACCCTGCAAAACAACCGTGGGATTAATCGATAATATGCTGAGCAATAGACTATTCCGCGTTGTCATGGGAAACTCAATGAGCAACTGGAAAAAACTTAATAACGGACTATATCAAGGCTCAGTTTCAGCCCTACTCTTGTTCAACTGCTACATTGCTGATATGCCCACAACAAGATCCAGAAAATTTGGCTATACTGATGACTGGGCAATAGCAACCAGATGCAAATCAATGGAAGGAATGGAGGAAACAGATGACTTGGACACCCTAGGGAAATACTTCCACAACTGGAGACTCCAACCTAGTGCAAGCAAGACGGAGGTGGTATGCTTTCATCTAAACAACCGCGAGAGCTCAGTGTGAACTTTGGTAACAGGCTGCTGCACCACAACCGATATCCTAAATATCTGGGAGTAACTCTTGATAGAACTCTATCCTTCAAACAACACCTAACTAAGACTGCCTCAAAACAAGAAATAACATCTGTAACAAGTTAATTATGTACTAGAGCCCAGACTATTCAGTGAAGAGCGGTGTGGAGTTCTTTGGACCGCCTTGCTAGTTTCAAATGTATTAATGTTTCAAGCAAAGGTTTTAAGAAATTGTAAATTTGAATGGACGCCAGAATTTTTTGTTTAATTAGGATACAAATTCAAACTTCCTAGCCAATAATAATTGCAAATCAAATGATGTTGCCTTCTGTGAATCACTACAACAATAAAACAAATACGAAATTTATATTAGTCTATTAACAAATATGTACAAGAGTTTCTGCTGTATAACAAATATGTACAAAAGTTCTGCTGTATGACAATTTTGAGTTTCCAAAGAGTATTGTTCAGGGTTGCTGACTCTGTTGGTTTTATCGACGACGATGTACCTCTGATTGAGTATTGTGTAGCTCGTAGCTAGACTCAGCGTAGTCATGTGGCTCGCAATCAGGGGGTACCAATGTATGCTCGGCGACCGATCAGGTGGAACAGACAAGCATCAGCTTCTTGTCCATAGAATGATTGTTCTCAGCAATACAACTTGAAAAACAATATTGTTGGTGTCAGAATTTGTTTTTACTAATCATTCAATTTCTTGGAACTTGGAATCTCTCAATACACTCTTCAACGCACAGTTGTTACAGATGAATGTAATCTCATCAAGAGATTATTGCTTAAAATTATTTGAACATACAAATCAGCCTGTGCTGAGATTTGTCATTAATATTCAATGCTGAAATTGCAGATTCAAGTTTAAATTTTGACATAGACAAAAATTGATATTTGCTCTATATAAAGAAAAGGAGGTTGTTCTGATCTTGATCAGCCAAGACTATGTTTTACAAAGAAAATAAAAATCTGAATTCAGCACAATGAAGTTAGAATAGTTTTATATCCGAAAATGACTTCAATTGCAATGATATTCAGAGAAAGTGTATGAGAATTATCTTTGACTACTCATCGAATACTTCTTCATAAAGCGTTTCTGTATGATAAAAAATATTCCAAACTCCAAGTATTAAAAATATGATCGCGGCTCTGTGATAATTATCACCAAATCAGAAACTATACCAAAATGCATCCCCAAGACCATGAAAAATATATAGTATTTAACTATAACACATACTTCTTGTGATTTACACCAAAAATATATCCAAATACGGTGTAAGTGATAACATAATGTTTGAGAAACCCTCTTTAACCCCAATGAACCCTTGTTCAGAGAAAACAATCAAAACAGATGAGACTGAACACCGATATCTTGATTCAATTCGATATATTACATGTGATATTTATAATTCCACCTGAATTCATTTGAAAAATAAATATGGTTCTGCATTGAAATCAATTATCTGCTTGACCTAAATAAATGTAATCGCTGTTTACTGAGCAACGACAATTGACGAATCAAGATAACGGGACTTGAAGAATGAAGTAATATCCCATGTTCTCGTTAGAAAATATTTCAACATGACATATATTTAAAGTGGTCAAAAATATTCCTACATACCTCGATATCACACTATGACTCACTGCTTTGGAATCACTTTCGCAGAAGAAAGGAAGATGCTCTAATTCATTAGTTATTTAAACATGAACAAATTCTATTTCTTTACTCAATGACTGACAAGCTTCAGAATACACGATCTCTCGATCAAAGTTGGATCGCTAAGGGGCCGAGAATGACTCGTCGCTTCCTTTCATAGCGAATCGTACTGTCAAATGCTTCTCTCAACTCCAATTCCTGTTCGCCGTTAGATGGCGCTAAAATTTGCAATAGTGATTTTTAGATTGGAATTAATAAGAGAACTTGAGCTACTCCTAATTATTTTGTATCACTGAGCATATCAATAAAAGATGTAACAGATATATCGTTACACATTATACAAAAATTATTGGGCACCTCAAGGGATCCTCCGCTACCACGCTCCGATGCTCCGCCTTGGGTCTACTCCACTGCAGAATATTGTGCTCCGGTCTGGATAAACAGCCCACATGCTGAAATGGTCGATGCTCAACTGAACCACACTATGCGATTGATCTCGGGCACAATCAGATCTATACACTGGCTACCAGATCTGAGCCACATTCAACCTCCTTCAATACGGAGATCCACTACACTTGCCAGAGAGTACAGCAAGGCCCTTCAAAACCCACAACTACCAATTCACACTGACATCGAGGACATAGGAAGGAGCAGACTGCGCTCTAGAAAACCCCCTATCAGAACAGCTGAAAACCTGGTATCCGCTGACTTTAACCCAATAAATGAGTGGAGGCAGAAATGGACCCAAGCAGCCCAACCGGAATTTCACAACATGCCGTGCATAACCACCACCCCAGCCGGCTTCGAAGTACCACGTAAAACATGGACAACACTTAACAGGATACCCTCTCCACAATGTGACTGCGACGCAGAAAGGAGGACATCCAAATGATTTCCTGATCGGGTTCTCTAGTATGTGTTATTTGAGGGTCGGTTTAAATTTACTAATTTTTTTAAAATTTTTCAGATGCGTTGTAAGAAGGTTGTACAGTTTAGGTCCAAAGAAGGAAACGAATCTTTGTGTATGACTTTTTTTTAAGAGCAAAATTTTGATATGTAAATTTTCGAAAGATCTTGTGGTTTTGTGAGCGATAAAATTCATTTCTGGATGTTCGAGAACATCCATATCAAACATTGGTAGCTGTATAGGGATCTAATGTTAAGTATTTTGGTTTACCCTGTATAGTTGCCCCATTGGGAAAGAGCTCTTTTGAATGTAATTTTCAGTAATGAGTTTTGAGTTGTTTGTAGGCAATTGATAGCATTATTTAATGCACCTCCCCACACAACAATACACTATCTGAGGATAGATTCTGCCAAAGAATTATATAAAATTAATATATTTTTTCGAGAGAGTATATCCCTAAGGGCAGATAATTTGAACATGAGAAGTCTCATCCTTTTCATAACATGAGAAATGTGTTCTTCCCATCTCAGATGTTGGCCAATAACTACGACCAGATATTTTATGCATGTCGTTTTATCTATTTTTTGGCAGTTGCATATCATATTCTTAGTGCAGATGGGCATGTGTATTCTGAGTTTGTTGATAGGGGGTTGGTCATCAGAGTTCAATGAAAAGCACATAAATTTGTTTTTTTTATATTAAGACTCAGTAGGATATTGTTGAAACAGGTTTTCAATTTCTGTAGGTCTTCCTCTGCTCGATTAAATATATTATGCCAACTGTCATCTCTGAATATTAGAGCTGTGTCATCAGCGTAACAGATGACATGGCTATTGAAATTTTGTATTTGGGATATAGCGTTAATGTATACTAGGAATATAATTGGGCCCAAAACTATTCCCTGTGGTACACCAATAGATATATTCAATGGCCCACTGAGTTGGTCCTCGATTTTAACTTTTTGTGTCCGTTGTGACAAATAGTCCCGCAACAAGTCCAATGCATGGCCTCGAATTCCGTATGTAGAGAGCTTGTTCAATAGAATCTCATGTGAGACGGTATCAAAAGCCTTTGCTAAATCAATAAATACCACTTTGATGATATATCCAAGGCTTTAACTGTTTGACCTATGAAATCTATTATGGCATTTTCTGTGCTGGAATTGTTGATGAAACGAAATTGTCGTTCAGATAGTACATGATATCTATTGAAAAATTCAATAAGTCGTTTTTTGAGTGATTGTTCTAAAGTTTTTGATAAAGTATTGATAACAGAGATGGGACGATAATTATTCATTTTCATTTCAATTTCTAGATTCCTCCCATCGGTACGGTATATTTGATATTTCATTCGTAGGACCCCCATTTTATTTTTCGATCTAGAGGGCCATGAACTCCATAAAATTATTCCAAATAATCAAAATAATGTTACACTATCGCTTTTTTTATTAAAAAAGTATTGTGGTTCGAAATACGTGCCAAAAAAGTTAAACAAAACGTTTTTTTACTCTAAACTCAATTTTTTCAAATGGTACCATAATGGCACTGTCATTCGAAAGTACCATCGATGTGGCATCCATCCAAATGAACTCTTTTTGTGTATAACCAATACGAACACAATAATGTAGTTGAAAAACGTTAAGTATCTTCTCGGTTCAATAACAATAATTTATCACGGTGGCTATGGAACACAAATCACATTTTGAAGTTTCGATCATCCGTAATTGTCAGTTAGTCACTAAATACATTATTGAATTGATCGAATTGATAATAGAAATAAGTTGAGAATGCCACCAGTTCACAACATAAACGAAAAAGTAGATATGCTGTTAATTTATGGTGAATGTCGGCAAAATGCAGTTGTGGCTCAACAGCTGTACTCGGAAAGATACCCCGAACAAAAATGTCTGGCTCAAAAATATTTCGAGCGTCTTGAAGAGCAGTTCAGGAGAGAGCCTGATAATAATGTTGGTAAGGGACATGGTTTTGTTTCTGAAGATATGGAGATAAATGTTCTCATGAGAGTGGAAATCGATAGAACAGCATCTGTAAAATATTTTGATTATTCTTTGTCAGCTAATTGATATCTATAATGAAAATTGAAGTCTGACTGACAATGACTCTTTACTTTCAGAACTATCAAAATTGGGATCAAACAATAAATTGAACATCAGTAACAAAACAAAAACAGCATGGCGACATAACATTTCTTTGCCCTCCAAAATGGGACAACTTTTCCCAATTTGGAGACTGGCCTTTTGAAAATTCCATTGTTCGTTTTAACTTCGACAACACGTATTCTCCCATCTGGATCAGGAAATACTCTCACTATTCGACCCAATTTCCAGGAGTTTTTTATCATATTATCTTCCATGACAATAACGACATCATTCTCCCTGACCATTTTCGTGGACATAATTTTCTACAGTCATTTCTAAGAAAACGTTACGAAATTCAATTCTGTGGCGGCCATTTCCACAAAATATACAGATTGCTCTCTCGGTATTGACTACATTCAGAATTCTTTCTTTTTTTATGAATGGGATATTTATGAATTGTATTGATTTGCGGTGGGACATTCACTGACATCAATGATTTGACTTCATTTTTCAACCAATTTGAAAATATTTTGAGGTTTGCATGTTTGATCTTAATTTTCTCAAACGCCCAAGATCTCTTAGAGTTTATTGGTAACTTTTCTTCCAGTCTTACGAAAAGTTCTGGATTCTCTAAATATTTTTCACACCCTGTATTCGATACAACTATAGGGAATTGAACAAAAGAATCGATTGAGTCTTCTCGAGGAATAGAACATCGTTTTGCTTTTTCTATTAAATTCATCAATATCCATTCCGTTTTTCCAAAACTGAGTTTAAGTGTTTCAATTATCTCATCCACATTCTCTGAGCTACAGCAAAGATCCCTAACAGCCTCTATAGCACGACCTTTTAGTGATTTTTGTAATTTATATCAAATTTTCCGCCTTAGATATATTATTTTCAGCAGTGGAACAATTGAACTCATTCATCCAAAAGGGAAAATTGCTTATGTCACCATAAAATTCTGACAAAGATGAGATTCGTTGCTTCGTAACTAGTTTTTCAATATTGAAAATCAATTTTTCCATACAATTTGTGAGTATGGTAGAGAAATCATATATCGTATCCTTATTCTTAGAAGCAATATGATCATCGAACCTAGATGCTTCCATATCATTAAAGAAATAAATACAAGAATTATTTGAATTGTCAAAAATATCATGGCAAAAAGAAAATGTATTACTTTGATTTATCCATTGTTCGGTATATTTGTATTTTTCTTTGTCTTTCACTTCCCTTGAAATTGGAATGTCTTGAAGATGTCTCTGATTTTTCTTCGTCCTCTATTTCCTCTAATTCTGGTGCCATTCGTAGCTGTAACTTCTGCATTTCCACTTATCTTTGTTCACTTTCGAGCTTTGCAGACCTAACACTCGCATAATTAGTAGATCTCATACTCAATTTCTCTTCAGATTTTTTACTTTCGTTTTCTAGGCTTCTATTTTTTATGTTTTCTTCCATAGTTTCTCTGAATTTGACGTAATTTTTCGCAAATACTTGGTTTCTTGACTTGCCATAGATCTCCTACTTGTCATGGATTCCTTACTTAGTTGACATAGCTTTTGTTGAAGCCAGTTATGAATCTCTTCATTGTAGTCTCATGTTTTGACATCTTCTAAGAACCATTTTCGAATGATTCTTCTGGAGCTAATGATTGCCTTTGAGTTTCTCTTCTAGACACACTTTCAAAACCGTATCTTCTTGGCGAAATTCTGATATTTAGTCGTGAGCTACTTCTACTCTCAAAATTTCTATCCAAAGACATCTTGTAGATCAAGCCGTTTCAGTGGTTCGAAAGGACCAAGTTTGCATTTTGAAGAACCCATGGAAACTTCAATGCGTTCATTTGATTTTGATCTGACATGTGCGACTGAGCAGAAGGCTTTACTGCCAGCATCACAAAAAATGTGTAGTTGAAGTGAAGTATTTTGACTATTCTTTGTCGGCTAATGGATCTGTGTAATGAAAATTAAAGTCTGACTGACAATATGACTCTTTACTTTCAGAACTATCAAAATTGACATTAAAATATGAATTGAACATCAGTAACAAAACAAAAATAGCATGGCGAGTTGACATTTATTCCCCCTCCAAATAGGACATCTAGTCATCAACTTTACCCAATTTGGACACCGGCCTTTTAAAAATTCCATTTTTCGTTTTAACCTCAAAGACGCGTATTCGCCCATCTGGACCAGGAAATACTCTCACTATTCGACCCAATTCCGAAGAGCTTCTTATCATATTATCTTCCATGACAATAACGACATTATTCTCTTTGACAGGCTTATTGTCTATCGTCCAACGATTTCTTTTTGTGAAAGTTGGAAGGTACTCTTTTTTACCCATCTCTTCCAGTATTCATTTGTGAGATTCTGAACTTTCCTCCATTCTTTCCCCAAGTCGTGATTCGCTCCGAGTTGATCCATCTCATTTTGAGCGCCAATTGGAAAATTGTTGGGTGTTAGGGCTTCGAAATCATCCGGACCTGTGGAAATCTTCGTGATAGGTCTCGTATTTATCATGTTCTCTACTTACGCGAATAGGGTGCTATCAAAATTGACATGAAAAAATGAATTGGGTATCAGTAACAAAACAAAAACAGCATGACGACTTAACAGCATCTCTTAAGGAGTTCGCTTCCGAGTTGGATACCAGTCGTGAAAGTGAGAAGAATTTTGAAAAAACATAAGTATCGATCTTATAAATATCAAATACATCAACATTTGTACGAAGACGATAGTATAAGAAGCATGGTATTGCAGGTGGCTACTATGCAATAATGTACAGCGGAACAATGAGCTTCTGAAAACAATTGTATTCTCCGATGAGTCAAGATTCACCAATCTTGGTTTATTCAACAAACAAAATACTCGATATTGGACGCAAGAGAATCAGTATTTGTGTAGGTAGGGGAATTTTCAAGAACGTTTTGGGTTTAATGTATGGGTAGGAGTATTTGGAGATCGAATAATTGGTCCCATAATATTTCATAGACCTTTGGATGATGGTAGATACCTAAATTTCCTCAGAAATGGAATTGAAGATTATTTAGAAGATTTTTCGCTGAATCTGGAAAATCGACAGTTTTTTCAGCCGGATGGTTCACCTCCACACAATAGTAGGATAGTTACGGATTACCTTTGTGACCGATTTGGGGAAGTGTGGATCGGAGCACATGGTCCTGTAAGGTGGCCTGCAAGATCACCTGACTTAACCACTTTAGATTTCTTTATTTGGGATCACTTGAAGAACATTGTATACAAAACATACCCAACGACCCGCGGCGACCTAGACTTACGAGTCATTCAAAGTATAAAGGCGGCCTTTCATACCAGCTTTGAGCGCTAACTTCTTTTGAAAGAAGTGCTGCTATTTCCAAATGACCATTTCCATAGAGCAGAACAATCGCGGCTTTTATTGTTGATATTCACGTGTTGGCAGGCAGTGAGGTTATGATTTTGCTGTGTTTAATGTACAGTTTTTTCGTGAACAACCTTTTTACAATTGATGGAACGCAAATTAGTGGTAAGTAACCAATGTATATTATGCATAGAAGGAGTTATAAAAGATTTAGTTGTCGAATAGGTGAATAACAACCTTATAATTTTCCAAGTACAAAATTCATCCCACCATGCTGTATTCGCTATCGTTTGTAATTGTTGGTTCCTGTGTTTTTCAGGAAAATGAAGACAAACAGATGTCTTTTGCACTTAGAAAACATGAACCAAGAAGAACTTTATGCCCTAATTCAATCAGATGAAGAGATCCTTGTGCCGCCATCTGACCTTGAATCGGAATGTAGTGATAGATATGAAGGTTCAGAAGATCAGGACATGTTTACTCTTCATGATGTTGATGAATTAGTATAAGAGGATTCTCCCGAATATAAGGATCTTTCATCTGACTGGGATTCTGAAGACGACCTTCCTTTGTCAACCATTAGAAAAAATACTATTCTTCAAAAAGAACCAACTTGGTCAAACCTGAATAAACCAACATCTCCTGGAACATTCGATAAAACGAATTCTGGTGTTCCCAACTTCATAAAACAAATGCAAGGTACTTCACCTTACCAATTATTCAGGCGATTTCTGACGGATGAAATACTGGAACATATTGTGTATCACACAAACTTATATGCCGAGTAGATTCATTTGCAAACCGGAAAGAAATATACAACAACTGATATCGAGGAAATGAAAGTATTTCTAGGAATTAATATTCACATAGGAATTGAACGTCTTTCAAGCTACATAGATTACTGGTCATCGGAACCAGATCTACATGATTATTTCATATGCAATTTGATGTCAGTGAACAGATTTGGCTGGATGCTTAGTAATTTGCATTTGGATAACAACTCTACTATGCCAAAGAAAAATGAACCTAATTACGACAAGCTATACAAACTGCGACCATTTTTATCTTCACTTCAAAAACGGTTTCAGAGATGCTTGAATCTTCACAAACATGTAGCCGTTGATGAAAGTATGATAAGGTTCAAAGGACGTAGTTCCTTGAAGCAATATATGCCAAAAAAAAACAGTGAAAAGAGGTTTCAAGTTGTGGATTTTGGCAGACGAAACAGGTTATGCTTGGAAGTTTGACATCTATACAGGAAAATCTGAGGAAGGGGCTCAAAAGGATCTAGGTTCATCTGTAGTAAAAAAATGTGCGAAGATTTGATAGGAAAGAATCACCAAGTTTACTTTGACAATTATTTCAATAGTATAAAGCTGCTCACTTTTTTTTTTATGTTCTGGTTCCCACGAAAAGGGATATCCTGTAATGTTCAGGGAACATCGTGGGAACCAAGGGAAATAAGGTAGGAGTTGGTGTTCTTCTTGAATTTCTGGAGGTTGTATGCCTCGGGAAACACCTCCCTAGGCAATGAGTTCCAAAGCCTCGCTGTTCGTTGGATGAACGAGTCTTTGGAAAGTGATGTTCTGCAGGTCTCCAAAGTGACCACGAAGGGGTGTGATGACTGAACTTGACGGGTTAGTCTCGAAGAGACTGCCAAAGCAGGAACGATTGTTGATATTTCAGAAGAGCATCGCCCATGAAAATATCTATAAAATAGAGACAAATCGCCAACTTTTCTACGGTGTTCCAGACAAGTGAGCGAGTTTGTAAGCGAGGCATCACCGACGAGACGAATTGCCCTTTTTTGGACAGAATCCAATAGCCTCAGGATATGTTTAGGTGCCGCGCTCCAAATATGGGAACAGTATTCCAGGACAGGTCGGATCTGTGCCTTATAGATCATAAGCAGCTGAGTGGGGGTGAAATAGCTCTTGACACGAAACAAAAAACCAAGTTATTGGGATGCACTTTTGGCAATGGACCTCACGTGATTTTCCCAGGAAAGGTTATTGCTGATAGTAATACCAAGCATCGATATGGATGACTTCAGTGGTATGGTTACTCCTGACAAAGTTATGTTAGGCACAGTGAGATCGACTTTTATAGAGAAAAGACATGCTTGTGTTTTGTTTGCATTGAATTCTACCAAGTTATTAGATCCCCACTCGAGAATTGTTGCTAAGTCCATATTTATATTATTAACATTTATTACTAGTTCATTTCTGGTTTCACGGGCTGATATAGGGGCCTTGGAAGAGAAAGCGGTATGGAGGGTACTATCATCGGCAAAGCTGTGTACTGGACATGAAGTTGCTTTCGAAAGGTCGTTGATGTGAAGTAGAAATAGTGTTGGTGCGAGAATAGATCCTTGCGGAACACCAGCATTTATGAGTAGAGTGTCAGATGAAACTCCATCGACCACTACATGGAGGGACCTGTTTGAGAGAAAACTAGCAAGCAGAGAACACAGCTGAGGGGGCATGCCATAAGACGGAAGCTTGGCGAGGAGTCCCTGGTGCCAAACTCGATCGAACGCCTTGGAGATATCTAATGCCACAGCTAAAGTTTCTCCATACTTTTCAATAGATAGCTGCCATATATGTGAGACGTAAGCGAGCAGGTCACCAGTTGATCTCTGATGGCGGAAGCCATAGTGCCTATCGTTGACAATTCCTGAGTCTTCCAGATATTTCATGAGCTCGATGTTGATGGCTTTTTCCATGACCTTTGAAATAATAGATAGCAGTGCGATAGGTCTGTAGTTGCTAGGTAGGGCCTTTTTGCCTTTTTTAGGGACTGGCTGGACTCTTGCAATTTTCCAATTGGACGGAAATACCCCCAAATTGTAAGAGTGGTTGAACAACTTGCAAAGAACAGGTGTTAGTTCGGGGGCACATTTCTTGAGAACAATCGGCGGGATTCCGTCAGATCCACAGGCTTTGTTGGTGTTGAGATCCAGCAAAATCTTTCTGATAGTACGTTGGAAAGGGGGAATTCGGGGGTTGTTTTCCCGATGAATCCAGAGTGGGATTTCCAGCAAATAGGTGCGCAAAGATATTGGCTTTTTCCTGGGCAGTCGTTGCTAGTGTTCCATCTTCTTTGGTTAGAGGAGGAAATGAGCTGGAAGTGAAGTTTCTTCCCACAGCTTTGGCGAAAGACCAAAATGAACGGGAGTCGTTAGGACATTCAGCAAGTTTTGATCTTATTTTGGCATTGTGGGCATCTTTTGAGCATTCTATTGTCTCTTTGCATATGCCTCTAGCCTCGACATATGCTGCTCTGGTCTCAGGGCCCGGATTTTTTAGCCATCGATGGTATGCTGCCTGTTTGGAAGCCACAGCTCTAGAGCAGTTTCTGTTAAACCAGGTCTTAGCGGATGATGTTCTTCTTTCGGTATTCGGTATGTAAGTTTGCATCCCCAACATGATGATTTCAGAAATTGTCTCAGTACATCGTGTTGGATCTTCTGAAGAGAAACAAACTCTCTTCCATGGAAACGCTGAGAAAAACATACGAAGACCTTCCCAGTCGGCCGAATTGTAATGCCACATGAGACGGGGTGGTATTGTGCAGCTCGATGGTAAATGGAAAGAGCATGTTGTGGAGATGAGGGTGTGATCAGAGTTTCCAAGTGGGGCACAAACTTCTTTTCTATACGGGTCAGGATTGGTGGTTAGGAAAAGATCTAGTGTATTGGCAGACTGGTTGTTGACATCAGGGATGCGGGTTGGTAGCTCGACCAGTTGTTCTAGACCATGAGTGATGGCGAAGGCCTCGGCTTGACGATCCGCATCATCTGTTCTGTTAGAGAATTTGAGCCAGGCAGCGTTATGTACATTGAAGTCTCCCATGATTATGGTTTCAGCTGTTGGATGGTTCTCCTGAATGTAGTCCAGTTTTAGTGATAAAAACTCAAAGAGGTCGTTATATGAAGGTTCATTAGGTGATAGGTAAAGGCAGCAGAGGAACTTAGTCAGTTTGGTATCAGATAGCTTGAACCACATCACATCAAAGTCTTTCGGTTCCAAACTCTCTTCACGCTGGCATGAAAGGTTAGCCTCAGCGTAAAGGCAGACTCCACCTTTGAACCTGAATCGAGAATGGAGTTCGTAACCAGGACAAAGCATATGGACCTTATTGGTGGACGAGTTTACTTGTGTTTCTGTTAGAGCCAGAATATCCGGTTTTTTCGTCTGTAGGTGATGGTGGACGTCATTGATGTTCTTGTTGAGTCCGCGGATGTTGCAAAAATTAATCTTTAATGTTGAGTCCCCTTGAGTACCTCTCGCCCGGAAATCCGAATGGAGAGGTATTTTGCTTCCGGAGTGTTTTACTCTAGGAGACTTCATCATTATTACTATTAGGATGCACCTGAAAATAAAGGAGGAATTGGGGAAAAGGAAAGAGGGAGACCGGAAAGTATCGACCGAACACTGAAACATGGAATGATCCATTTCACAGCACACAAAGTCGATATGGTGGTATTCTACCGGGCGATGAGATCATCTTCCACCTACGGTTATCCTTTTAGTCGCCTCTTACGACAGGCAGGATTTACCATGGGGCTATTCTAAAGCCGACCCCATACATACATACTTGGCTGAAGCATCACCAAATGAATGCATGTGGCACTATGAACCCAAAAAGAAAACATCTTCCAAATTTTAAGCCCGATAAGGTTTTCAAAAAAAGGCGATTTTGAATCCTACAGTGGTGATACTGGTGTATCAGCTTGGAAGTGGAAGGACAACCGTTGTATATACCTAGCCTCTAATTTCCATGACCCAACTGAAACTACTCTTGTAGATAGGAAAGATAAAAAAGGTAATATTTCTCAAATATCTTGTCCAGCAGTACTCAGAGATTATAATTCGCAAGTGAACAGCGTCGATAAATTTGATCGAATGAAGTTAGTATATGAAATTGATAGGAAGAGTAGAAAATGGTGGCATAGAGTTTTTATTTTATTTTATCGATGCCTGTATCTCGAATGCATTCGTAATTTACAAACTGCTGGGGAATATTGACAAAAAGTCAATAAAAATGAGAGAGTTCCGGCGAGATATTGTTAAGGAACTTGTTTCAACGAAATTTGTATCTATCAGTCGAAAACGTCAATCCCAAGAGACGAAAGAGGTTATAAAATTGGGGAAGAAAAAACCTTCGACTTCAAGTTCCATTAGAAATACTGAGAGTGCTCACCAACCCGTTCGAGGTACAAGAAGGAGGTGTGCCAATTGCAGTACATCTAAAGAAGAAGTGAGAACGAATTGGATTTGTACCATTTGTGAAATCCCTCTATGTTTAGGAAAACGCCTTTTCTGATGAAATATTTTTCTGTGCATGTAGGGTTTTTCTTTTTCGGGATTTTCGCCAAACCAAACGGCACTTCCATGATTAATTATTTTTTGGTCATGTTTGCCTATAGAAAGAGAGAACAACATGTATAAACATGTATAAACAAAAAAGTTCAATGACTTAACGCTGAAAGTAAAACTTTAACCAACAAATAGCGGCATGACCTTGAAAAAGCGACGGCTAGTTCCGAAGTACTCTGATTGGCCAGAGGCAAAATGTCAGCGTCAAGAAGCTATAGAAGGCCGCCTTAACGCCTCAACAATTGAACAATGGTATTCGAAATACCGCGATACTAGCTCGAAAATGTTTGGATGTTGGTGGTGGACATTTCAAACAGCTATTATAAGATTTCTTTTTTTTTTTTTATTTTGTTTCGCTATTAATCGAATTGTGAGGTGATACCTAATTGTTTATGCTTTGATTACATTGCCATTTGAACTTAGGCTTTGAGCCTTCGAGCTTTAGGAGCTCTAGCGGCTGGATGGACTTTTGACCAGATCTCCGGGAAATAACTCATTTCTATTATCAATCCGATCAATTCAATATTGTATTCAGTGACTAACTGATAATTACAGATTATCAAAACGTCAAAATGTGATTTGTGTTCCATAGCCACCTTGATAAATTATTGTTATTGAACCGAGAAGATACTTGAACTTTCTTCAATTACATTATTGTGTTCATATTGGTTATACACAAAAAGAGTTGGATGGATGGACCCCATCGACTTTCGAATGACGTACCATTATGGTACCATTTGAGAAAATGGAGTTTCGTTTTGTTTTACCTTTTTGGCACGTATTTCGAACCACAATACTAGTTTAATCGGAAATGCGATGGTGGAGCATTATTTTGATTATTTGAAATAATTTTAGAGAGTTCATGGCTCTCTAGATCGAAAAATAAAATGGGTGTTCTGACGTATGAAATATCAACTTTGAGGTATCATTGGATTCAGATAACTACGGAAATGCAATGATGTACAGGGTGCCCCATTTGAAAATTGAAAGTTGATGTCATTTCCGGAAAAACTAGAAGTTGTTTTTTTCCAAATATGTCAAAAATTGCCGTCTAGTGATCATATTCAATGTTCCGTTCCAAATTTCAGAAAAATAGCTAGAGAAACGAAGGAGAGAATGGGGGTGTATCATGAGTCTATGTCACATGGTATAGAGAACTAAAAGTAGCATGATTCTGAGAATTTGTAGAGACGGTGAAGGAAACATTGGAAATCCAACTAAAATATTTTCGTTAGTGTGAAATTACCGGTTTCTCTGGGAGTAACATCAACTTTGTAATTTTCAGAAGTATTTTTGAGTTATTCGAGATTTTCTAGTGAAAGTTACAAATGCAGCCTATCGAACATACGCCATTTTCATGTGAATTACAATTTTCAGTGATATTCAGTGACTAAATCATTAATATTGAAGGTTGAACGGATCACATCCACTGAATGATTTAGAGGGTGCGCAAAAAGTGGGTCCAGAAAGTGGAAGAAACTCCATTTTTTCTTCTCATGATTCAATTCTATTATGAAAATGAGCCTTATTCTGTAGCAAATCGTATAATCACTATCCAATGGAAAAAAAATCTATTTAGAATTCGACAAATGTCACAATAGAGCTATGTCATAAATTTTTCACGAACTTGTCCAAAATCACAGTAGAAGATCGTATTTATTCTTGAATGCACAATTTCAAGAATAGAACTCTATTCAGGACTGGAAGGTTTTACGACCCAAATAACGCCGTTTCTTCCGGGGTTAGTCTTACGGTTTATGAATAAAAACAATGTTTGACCAGAAGAAGATAGTAAGTGAGCACATTGAAATTTTCTAGACGTGAATAGATATAGGATTTATTCGGGAAACATATGTAAATGTTTACGAAATATCTTCTTCGTCGATAATTATAAAAATGGGAATAATGTAAAGATAGTCAAATAATTAAGAACTGTGGTATTGATCGGTTTCACTGGGTTCCCGACAATCATTTAGCCGAATGGGCCACAAAAAATTACAATGTACTCCCACATAATGATAATGTTTATGTGCCAAAAAAAAAATATAATGCATTTACATGAAGTTCAGTATATGAGTGAATGAACAGAGGCATCACTGAAGTAACAATTACTAGTAATTATTTCTTGTGTGTGATGAAATTTAAAATTTACAATTTTAAATATATTTAGGTACAGTGTGTCTCACTTCTCATGGAAACATTCCCGTATCTTCCCTAATTATTGGAGTAGAATTCTTGAGTAAATCTGAGTGACATACGATGCGCGCCAGGGGCGATGGATATACCGATTTTTAGATATATCGACGATGAGTCTAAATATTCATCGTCCCTGGCGCGCAGTGTTTGTCACTCAGGTTGACCCCAGGGGAGATTCACACTCGATTTTGGTATATATAACAATCGTGAATATTTCAGAATTCTACTCCAATAATTACCGAAGATACGGGGGTGTTTCCAAGAGAATGAGACAAATTCGGAATTTTCAGAACTGAAAATTTTCCAGCGAAAATATAGATTGTTACCAAAGTTGATGTCCTTATCACGAATCCGTAAAAAAATTGAGCATATCTTGCCCCCTAATATTATTTTTCGCATAAATCGGTATATTCATCGACCCTGGCGCGCAGTGTATGTCACTCAGGTTGACCCCAGAGCGGATTCAGACTCATCTCCGGTATATCTAACAATCGTGGAAATTTCAGGATTCTACTCCAATAATTACGGAAGATACGGGTGTTATGCCCCATAATTGCAGAAAAACTCCCATTTCTGAAAAAGCCACACAATATTCTGTAATATAAACTTTATAGCCAGACAAGAAACCAGTTCAATCGGAGAGATAAAAAAAACATAATTCTTCCACACGAAAACACGCTGATATGGTATAAGCTCATTGAAAAAAGTACTTCATTTGAAAATAAGAAAGGAAATTATAAATGTCCTAATGAAACCCTTTATTTATACAGCTATTAACGTCCACGGAGCAATATATTTAGTACACACAACCATAACTTCCAAAATTGTTGACATCGCGTCATCATAAAACTTTGTTTATGGAATCATAACAACAGAAAGACGCGATACATCTATAAGATAATTGACAGCCATTAAAAATGTACTCATTAAAACTTCATCGTATTTATTCATGCGTATAGGACCAAAACAAATCCATTAATTATTAATTATTATGACCAGTTGAAGATAACGGGTGTGGGAATGAAAATAACGTATGACGCGAGCTAGGGTTGAATAGTATAAAAGCATGGAACGCGAGCCAGCAAATAATCAGTGTTAGAACAGTAGCCAAGCCAGTCATATCATAGTCGTTACCCGGTAATATGTTCCTCTCAAAAGTGGGGTTAAGAAGTCCGTCGAATCACAGTATCGTAAAATAATGATGAGAAGCGTACCAGTAAAGTCGTCAATATAGTGAACTTCAGAAAACCATTGAGAATAAGCAAATGCAACTCAAGTCAAACCAGGTATTGAACGCTCCAAGTGAAAGCACGAGTGAACAGTAGTATTTCCAAAAATTACCTATTTTTGTCAACGCTTCCGGAACCGAGATAAGTCAACGGAACAACGCAATTCGATAGTTCATGATCTCTTAGAAAAACCATAGCCATATCGCGCTATACTAATATACCGGGCGAATAAAATGAAATAACCAATTGACGCGAGATTACTCGACATAATAATAAAATTAAAACTGATTGTCGTTTAAAAACCTACTCCAGTGAATAAGTTTGAAACAGGGTGAGTCCTATGTATGTTTTTCTCTATTTATGTTTGTGGCAAACCAAACCCTTTATAATGTGCATGTGTCTGTGGAAGTATCTCCATATTTTCATGTTAACAAAGATCTCAAAAGAGAATCATTTCTAGCCGTTTGTGGCAATTGATGTCAAGATTGTGTTTAGTAAGTCTATTTCAATTATGTAGCCAACTGCCAATAAGCTACACTTTTTTTGTTGTATGAATATTGTTTCATATTATTCCTCCCTAGAACGAATGAAATTATTGGGTCAACTTTTACTAAATATATATGTACAACCTTACGATTTTTATGAGTGCTTTATTATTTCTTGTTCAATTATTGTTTTTTCGAATCCTTCCGAAAGGTACGTACTTCCTCGATAAACAACCCACGTTCCGGTATTGGAAGGAAGGAGATTTATCTATGTCGACCGCTCCATAGATTTATTTCCGGTTCGACTCTCTTCAGATAGTCGATGCTTTTAATACTGTTTTTCCCAATCTAACGAATAATGTCTGGTATCACAGGTGTGGTGTGTTAAATCATAACACCCTGTAGTCTGGACGACAACACGGGGGTGTTTCCATGAGAAGTGAGACAAATTCGGATTTTTCAGAACTGACAATTTTCCAGAGAAAATATGGATAGTTACTGAAGTTGATGTCCTGATCACGAATCCGTAATAATATTGAGCCTATCTTGCCCCCTAATATTATTTTTCGCAAGAATCGGTATATCTATCGTCCCTGGCGGGCAGTGTATGTCACTCAGGTTAACCCCAGGAAAGATTCAGACTTATCATCAGAATATCTAACGATCGTGATAATTTCAGAATTTTAATCCAAAAATTATGGAAGATACGGGGGTGTTTCCATGAGAAGTGAGACAAACTGTATGTATACATACACATGTACGTTCATACATATACACACATACCTATATTAACTATGACTGAAACTAGTACAAGAAATTTGTTTCATTTCACAATGGGGAAAATGTTCCAAGTCTGATAATAGGGGAATCAATATATTCATATTCAGGCTTTTCTAAAATATCACAGTCGGTCATATTCAGGTAAATGAGAATACTCCCCTATACAGTGCTTCTCAAAAGTCCCCTCCCCCCCTCTTATTTTTGGAACGATTATACATAAACAAGTGAAATTTGGAAACTGAATATTAAAGGTTGTTAACTTCCCTACTAGTGATGATAGATGACGAAATCGTCAAAGATCACGTCACAAGGCCATTGTGACCAATAATTTTAAATGGAACCCTACGGCAAGCGACACCTCTTTTGAAAGGTATCGAAAAAACCTATTCAATGATACTGATTTTGTTTGTGTTTATGGCAGTTTTAATGGCTCATTAGTAAACATTAAAATTTAAATTTCATTCAGTATGATATTAATTACAGATTTAAGAATCAGTATCTACTCAAAGAAATTGCTCGAAGTGACCTCCATTTACTTCCTGACAGTGAAATATCCTATTTTTAAACCCTTCTCGTACTTTTGCAAATGTGTCTGCGGAAACAATACGTTGTTTTAAAACGTCAATATTGTCAGATTTGGTGGCGTAAACCTTCGATTTAAGGTACCCCCACAGAAAAAAAAACAAAGGTGTGAGGTCCGGTGATCGAGCTGGCCATTCCGTTGAACCTCGTCGTCCAATCCATCTAACACGATACTCCTCATCCAAATACCGTCTTACTGCACCGTAATAGTGTGGAGGAGCACAATCCTATTGGAATGTTATTTCCAAATTGCCGGATTCATCTGGATTATCTTCAAAAATTTCAAGGATTAACGGTTCTATTGCGTTTTGCAACAGCTCCAGATAAACCTCACCAGTTAAATCAGTATTTAAAAAAAGAGGCCCAACGATGTGCTTTCCTAGGATACCTAACCAAACATCCACCTTCTGGGGAAATTGAGTATGTGTTTCACGAAACAGGTGAGGATTTGCGTCACTCCAATACCTCACATTCTGTGTATTTACATTTCCATTTAGATAGAAGGTACTTTCGTCACTAAAACAAATTGTTTTGACATAGTCTGGCTGTTGGTTAATTTTAGTTTCCATATTTTCACAAAATTCTAGTCTTCGGTCTGGATCGTCGTCTGAGAGTTGATAAACCATTTTTAATTTGTATGGATAAAATTTGTTTTTTTTCAACACCCTGTGTACTGTACTTCGACTGACTCCACAGGTAGATGCAACGTGAGTTGTTGAAGAAGTAGGATTAACTATTACTTCTACCAGTATATCAATTTTTTTCTCATCAGAAATTTGTGGTCTGCTAGATCGTTTCGCATCATTAATACTACCCGTTGTTTCAAACTTACGAAGAAGCTCCCTCAAATAAGTCCTCGGAACGGGGCGGTCGGGTAACCTCTCATTAAAAATGCGTTCTGCTGCATAAATATTTTGTCCAGTTTCACCAAGAATTAGGATCGCTGCTACTTTATCACCTAAAGCACGTACCATTTCGCTTCTTGAAGCACTCAAATGTTCGGCTCACAACAGTTTAACAAATTATTAAAATGTACAGAAATATTAAAAGTACCAAAAGCTGCTAAAACAGTTGAACGTTCGATCAACAATACACAAATTATTAATTGTACAAAAACTTGGACAATTACAAAAACGTCGAATTGGGGAGACTAACAAAAACGTCAGCTTATTTGACAACTATCCAGAGGCGAAGCGTGAATTCAGAATTTTAGTATTAACTGATATGATTCATCACAGCTTTGCGTTTTTTAAAAGCAAGTTGCCAAAACTGCCATAAACACAAACAAAATTAGTATCATTGAATAGGTTTTTTCGATACCTTTCAAAAGAGGTGTCGCTTGCCGTAAAATTATTGGTCACAATGGCCTTGTGACGTCATCTTTGACGATTTCGTCATCTATCATCACTAGTAGGGAAGTTTACAACCTTTAATATTCAGTTTCCAAATTTCACTTGTTTATGTATAATCGTTCCAAAAATAAGAGGGGTGGAGGGGATTTTTGAGAAGCACTGTATATGGAGAAATGTATGAATTAGTGTCTCCAGTGCTTGTCCAAAAATAATACGCTGGCTTGGGTACTATAACTTCGTTAAGCCGACACTGGAAGAATCAATGTTCATAGCGTTAGCTGTTTCATTTTATGATCGAACAAAAAGGACCATTTTTAGGGAACCACAGATGTGAAGATAACCGTTTCAATTTTGAAATACAATGCACGTTTGTGAAGTGGCTACTACCATACGTGCTTTAAAAATTGCCGATAAATCTGTAAAAAACGTGTTTTTTAAAAACTGCACGAGTTTATTTTTTTCGTTGTTTCAAAGCATAAATTGCCCGACTCCAAAGGAGGTGGGCCATTTTTTGAAACAACGAAAAAAATAACCAAGTGCAGTTTTTTCAAAAAAATACTTTTTTTTCAGAATTATTTGGTTAATTTATAAAGCACAAATGGTATTCAATAGAATATTTCAAGAATACAAAAAGATTCATATTATTTATTGTTATAGTTGATACTACAATTGTAATCCACATAGTAGGTGGATTACCGCGGTAATTCAGCGATAATTCCACATCTCTTATCGACACATTTAACACATGAGTGAAATTTTCGAGGAAAAATTGCAGTTCCTTTTAGAATTTGATTCCGGTAGGATGTAACTGTTGAATATTGTTTCTTGACTCGTATTAGAATCTTGACAACATTTTTATCTGAATAACTTTGGTATAATTCAGAACCTTCCGAAGTCTTTGTTAATTTTGAATATCGTGAAATCCAGTCAACTAGAGTTTCAAGTCATAGAGTATCCTCATTCAGATTGGGAGCTTTAATAAAGATCAATCATGTATGTAGACAAAGATCAACTTTTTGTTTTATTTCATATTATCATTGAACACACCCTCCGAAAGGAAATTCGGGATACATTTTGATTAAGAAATATAATCATGGGTATAAAAAGTTTTCAGTTCTCAACATAGTTAATGAGTCTATTAGTACTTGAGAACAATGAAATGAGAGTCAGTGCTTCAAGATCCGATGTCTTCCAGTCTCGAGAAGTCCGGATTCCACAAATATTTTTGTGTTTCTCTGGCAAGTCTTCTCTCTGTATCCTCAAACCCACGAAAGTTGAATAAGATGTTTCTTCTAGTTCAATTTAATTTCCAAACCGCTCGGCGCGGCGTTCAAATAGTCATTGGAAAATTTTATATTTCTCTAAGTAAGGGATAAAGAAATACATGTTCCAGTGTTGTTAGGATGATGAAAGGGAGGAGATGAAAATATGGGAGTTAAATTGGTATTGGAAGTTTGTATAGGAATTCCGCTAGTTTTTTAATTGGGGTCATATAAATTGGTATTCGAAGTCTCTGTAACAAATAGAAGAAATATGTATTTCAGTGTTTTCAGAAATTCAATCCTCAAAGGAGTGAAATGGGGGGGTGAAAGTTTGTATAGGGGTTCCATTAATTTACAAGTTAGATTCATAAAAATTTGTATTTGTTACAAATAAAGAAAAATGTGTTGCAGTATTCTTAGAAAGTCCGTCCCTAAAGGGGTGATCGAATTTGTAATAGTCGTCACAAAAAATGTAAAGTTCAACGCGGACGAAATCGCTGGTACCAGCTAGTTATATATAATAGTTAAAGTAAGGAGGCTAAGTATTTTAAAAGTAATCCAAATGGAGCAGGATGCAATTAGTAGATTTAGGCCACAAAATGATAAAAAAATTAAAACTGTTTAACAAAAAATCAAACCGACGAAAAAATAAATGGAAAAACAAGAAATAACTGAGCTCCTAAACTAATATAAGTAACTTAATTTGAGTGAGCGCCAAACAAACAAACAATTAACAAAGATCCTTGAATTACTTTGAAGAAATGATCATAACAAAATAACATAAAAATGCAACGTGAAATCTCCAACGATAAACAATATCAATCCAAAAAATGCGCTCTACGCTCTACGTAGATGAAAAAATGAACAATTTCACATGAAATATAGATCACTTCTGTAGTATAAAACGAATGGAAATATTACGAATAATTAGTTCTTCATTTTTCAGGCTATCTCATTCAATAACAAGTCGAAGTGTTTATCGTGGGGAACAATCACGTCAGTTCAAATAGTGAGGGCTCGGAGTTCGAGATGACAAAATGAACAATTTTATATGCAATATAGATCATTTCTGTAGTAAAAACGAATGGAAATATTACGAATCATTAGTTATTCATTTTTCAGGCTATCTCATTCAATAACGAATCAAAGTGTGCCTCGTGGGGAACAATCACGTCAGTTTAAATCCTATTGGCTCGGAGTTCGAGATGACAAAATAAACAATTTCATATGAAATATAGATTATTTTTGTGGTATAAAACGAATGGAAATATAACGAATCATTAAATTGGAAAACTCAAATAATAATAAAAATGTCTGGGACATTGTAAAGGAAATAACAAATTCTAAAAAATGTACAGAAATCATAAAAGAAATTGAAATCAATGATGGCACAACTACGGATGAAAATTCAGAAATGGCCAATGCGTTTGTAAAATATTTCACCAATGTAGGAGCTGATCTTGCTAGTAAAATAAAAAATAAGAACTATCAACCAAAAAGGAGTATAAATGAACAATCTTTATTCCAACACCTACGGATGGAAAAGAAATCAGTGAACTCATTACCGAATTGAAATGCAACAAATCTCCTGGCTTTGACAAAATAACAGCAGAAATCCTAAAAGAAATAAAAAATCATGTCTGTAAACCTATTTCGCACATAATCAATAACATCTTCTCCTCTGGTGTTTGCCCGCCTCAGTTTAAAAAGCAATAATCAAACCAATTCACAAAGCGGGTCCAAAGAAGTTGACTAAAAATTATAGACCTATATCAGTTATATCCAATATTGCAAAACTATTTGAAAGAGCGTTGAAAAACAGGATCACATCCTTCACTAACAAATTCAAACTGATTAATAACCGTCAATATGGATTTCAGCAAAACAAATCGACCCAAGATGCTATAGCGTATTTGACATCAAAGATATCGAAAAGTTTGGACACTGGAAAAAAATCTGCTTGTGTATTTTTAGATCTTGCTAAAGCATTCGACACGGTCTGCCACTCACAACTACTAGATATTTTAGAGGACCTAGGATTTCGAGGGGTAGCTAGACAATTAATAGAAAGCTACTTAAGCGACAGGAAACAACAGGTATCACTCAATGGTAGTTTGAGTATAGAGTGCACTGTGGAGTATGGCGTACCACAAGGAACTGTGCTGGGTCCAGTGCTCTTTATACTCTACATAAATGATCTCTTTAACATTGAATCATCTGGAGAAGTCATCAGCTTCGCAGATGATACCGCCATAATTTTCGAAGCTGAAAATTGGGATAATTTAAAAACCATCATAGAGAATGATTTGAAACTTATCAAAAATTGGTTCGACTATAAGGTACTGATAATCAATTTCGAAAAACATTTTATATGCCCTTTTCATGTTATGAAAACACAAATCCTCCATTTAGAGACCTGAAAATAAATAATAATTTGAGAATAAAGCAGACCGAGACGATTAAATACCTAGGAATAACAATCGATAAACATTTAAGATGGAACATACATATTCTGAAACTTTGCAATACCCTGAGAAGTATCTTATATCGATTCAAATATATCGCCAAATTTTTTGAAGAACAACATCTCAGAATGATTTATCACGCATTGGTTGAATCCAGATTGACATATGGGATAATAGGATGGGGTAGTGCACTAAAAGAACATATTAAAATATTGAAGTTCTTCAAAAACATTTTTAAAAATTTTACTGAACAAACCTTCCCGATACTCATCTGATTTGATATACTCCGAATCTAAAATCCTTGACATTCGTCAACACTATTTCCTTGTATCATCCTGTTTTGAATTTAAAACTAAAACTAATCTTCGGAGAATAGAACATTTTTACGAAACAAGATACAAATCCAAATACTTCAAAACACCTCTTGCTTCAAAGTCTATAGGACAAAGATGCTTTTCGTATTTAGTACCAAGGTTTTTCAATTTTATTCCAGTTGAAATAAAAGAAATATCTTCGTATAGAGGATTCAAGAAAAAACTAAAAAACTATTTACTTAATTCACCCAGAATTACTGTTCATGAGCTCGTGGAGGCTGGTATAACGGCGTAATGAGATCTCATTCCATCCCAACTAATCAGTTTAATGTCTTACTTCAATTGCCTTTTATATATCATTTCTATGTATCAGATTGCATATTTTAATTCTGTAATTTTCATTTTTTATATTCATTGACCACTAGGATGGTCGTATACTAGGCAAGTGTTTTTTTTTTTATCAATTCCTGTTGATGTAAAACTTCAATTGTCTTCACTATATCATTTTTCATATACTTTCCTGTACTTTTATGCAAAAAGGCTGTGTATTTAAATTGTATGTATTTTATAATTTACAGTTTCGCATTGATAACTGCTCTTTTGCTTTAAACCGTACATGTGTTATTTATCAAATCCAATGATGTGAGAAAATCTCAAATTGAATTCAAACATACTTTCTCATCGTTTTACTCAATATTCATCGATACTAATTTTAAACATAGGCTACACTCACACCACAGACAGTCACTGACTTTGTGGTTTTCTGTTTATTTGTGAAAACATTGTATTCGTCGTCATCTAAATGAAATTGTAATTGCACACTCTTCCTTTATAACAAATAAACTATTACTTATTAATTTTTCAGGCGATCTCATTCAATAACAAATCAAAGTGTGCCTCGTGGTGAACAATCACGTCAGTTTAAATCGTATCGACTCGGAGTTCGAGATGACAAAATGAATAATTTCATATGAAGTATAGATTATTTCTGTAGTATAAAACGTATGACCACTCGCAAACGACGTGTGCCCTCACGTATGTGCCCGTTCAGGTAGCTGTGTCGCTGATATTGACTTAAAAAACGCTCGGCAATTTCCGGCGAAGGGACGTTCCGCCGCCGCGCACATCGCTAAAGGTTATTGTTTATCGCTGGAGATTTCACGTTGCATTTTTATGATATTCTATTTTGATCATTTCTTTAAAGTAATTTAAGGATCTTCGTTGATTGTTTGTTGGCGTTGACTCAAAATTAGTTACTTACATTAGTTTAGGAGCTTAGTTATGATAGTTAGAGAGCCGCGGGTTCTGAGACGCGATGACCCACATACGTCTTCCGTTTGGTGAGGTGAAAGTCCATCCCTCCAAATTTTGCATGGAGCTTCTCCAGGGGCCAGAAAATTGAATTTCCAGAGGAAATAGTTTTTGGCCAACTTTCCACCCCTTCCCACCCCTTTGAATTTCCTCTATTTTCTCTGTCTATTCCTGGTAATCTTTTTTGTTTGGAAATTTTTCTCATCGATAATTCAGTGTATAAAATTTAATAAACTCACCTCAACTAGTAGGTAATGATAACAGGAATATATTTCAACCCCTATATGAGGGCTGTTCGCCCCCGCCGGCTCCAATAATCTATTTGAGCAAGGAAGAGCACATAAATGAACTTAGGTAGATGAATGAATGCCACCAAATGAATTCTTTGGCGTTAGGCTCGTTAACGGTTTAGAAATAAATAAACGTTAGAACTTTTTTATTTCATATGTACTTGTTGTTGAACATTAATAAATATAATATTTTTCTTCACTGGTTATAACTTTCTTGAACAATTAAAATAATTTTCAAACGAAAATGATTACCAGGAATAAACAGAGAAAATAGAGGAAATTCAAAGGGGTGGGAAGGGGTGAAAAATCAGCCAAAAAGTCTTCGCTTTGGAAATCAGGTTTTCTGGTCCCTGATCCTTGCTGGATTTGAAAGCTTAAGATTGAACCCAAGTGCAGTTTTCGATTTTCAACTTAGCCGCTCCCGCGAGTTTTTCAATTTGTTTATTTGGTCAACCCTAGGGCCGGGCCCTACTAAAAAAGTCTTCCACTCGGATTTTCCCGATGTAAAGACCATAACAAAGTGAAGGAACACAAAATCAAGCATATGGGGGACGTCGAATTTTTGCGATGATCGATTTTTGGGCCCAAAATGTTTCAGGTAGTGGGTCTCAACCAAATCGTCTTCCGCTTTGTCAGATGATTACTAGTCACTTTCTAAACAAAATTATCATAACGGAAGACATATACAGTGCTAGTCAAAAGTCCTCTCCCCCCCTCGTATCTTTTGAACGGGTATACTTATAGTAATGAAATTTGGAGGGTGGAACTAAACGGATGTAGGCTTCTCAACTGGTCATAACAGGTGACGCAATAGTCATAAATGACGTCACAAGGCCACTGTGACCAATAATTTTAAATGGGACCCTATGGCAAGTGACAGCTCGTTTGAAAGGTATTGAAAATACCTATTCAGTCATACCAATTTTGTTTGGGTTTCGGCTGATTTTGATTGATAAATTGAAGAAATACGAAAATTATAGTTTCGCATTTAATTAATAAAGATTTAAGAACCAGTTCTTATAATAAGTGTTCGAAATGTGCTCCATCTACTTCCTGGCAGTAATGCATTCTATTGCTAAACTCTTGTCGTACTCGTCCCAGTGTGTCAGCGGAAATTGCCCTACATTCTTCAACAATTCGTTGTTTCAGAATGGCAATACTGTCAGGTGCTGTAGCGTAAACCTTAGATTTCAAGTACCCCCATAGAAAAAAATCTAATGGTGTAAGGTCCGGTGACCGAGCTGGCCATTCGATCGAACCTCGTCGTCCAATCCATCTACCACGATATTCTTCATCTAGGTAACGTCTTACTGCACCGTAATAGTGTGCAGGAGCACCATCTTGTTGAAACGTTATTTCCAAGTTGTCGAATTCATCTGGATTATCTTCTAGAATTTCAAGAATTAACGCCTCAATATCATTTTGTAACATCTCCAGATACAATTCACCGGTTAAGTTAGCATTGAGAAAAAGAGGCCCAACTATGTGGTTTCCCAAAATACCTGCCCAAACATTAACTTTTTCTGGAAATTGAGTATGTTTTTCACGAAAGATGTGAGGATTTGTGTCACTCCAATACCTCACATTTTGAGTGTTAAGATTTCCATTGAGAAAGAAAGTACTTTCGTCACTAAAACAAATTGTCTGTATGTAGCCTGGTTGTTGGTTCATTTTATTGGACATAGTTTCACAGAATTCTAGTCTTCGGTCGGGTCATCATCTGAAAGTTGGTGCACCATTTTTAATTTGTATGGATGAAATTTGTTTTAGCCAACACCCTATGTACTGTCCTTTGACTGACTTCACAGATAGACGCAACTTGGGCTGTGGAAGAAGTAGGGTTTACTACCATTTCTCCAATTATGTCAATTTTTTTGTCATCACTAATTGTTGGTCGACCAGATCGTTTGGCATCTTGAACACTACCTGATGCTTCAAACTTCCGAAGAAGCTCCCTCAAATAAACCCTCGATATAGGGCGATCGGGGTACCTCTCATTAAACAGTCGTTCCGCTGCATGGAAATTGTTTCTACATTCACCAATTATTAAGATAGCTGCTACTTTGTCGGCTACAGTACGTACCATTTTGCCTATGTAAACACTTAAACGTCTCGTTAAACAATAGCTTAGGTAAATTTTCAAGGTATAAACACTTTTGACAAGTAGAGAATTCAAAATCGTCAACCTTTTTGACAATTAACCAGAGGCGTACTTTAAAATCTTTATTAATTAAATGCGAAACTATAATTTTCGTATTTCTTCAATTTATCAATCAAAATCAGCCGAAACCCAAACAAAATTGGTATGACTGAATAGGTATTTTCAATACCTTTCAAACGAGCTGTCACTTGCCATAGGGTCCCATTTAAAATTATTGGTCACAGTGGCCTTGTGACGTCATTTATGACTATTGCGTCACCTGTTATGACCAGTTGAGAAGCCTACATCCGTTTATTTCCACCCTCCAAATTTCATTATTATAAGTATACCCGTTCAAAAGATACAAGGGGGGGAGGGGACTTTTGACTAGCACTGTATAGAAATCGTCGAAGAATTTGATAGACATTTTCCCTTCGTACTGAAGTGGGCCATGCCCGATTTCAAAAATATTTCGAATTTGGTGTTTTTGAGGGATGGACTTTCATCTCACCAAACGGAAGACTTATAACTTCTTATCGCGGTTTTAGACCCTTGGTTCTCTAACTATCAAGACTTGAACTGTTTATTTCATTTTTTGCTTTTCAGGTTTTTTTGTCGGTTTAATTTTTGTTACAAAGTTTTTCTTTCGAAAGAGCGTCTGGACACACTTAATGGGGTCTCAACTTTTCTCATTATACTTTGGATGATCTGGTTCATTGAGTAAAAATGATCGAATACATAGACATAGAGGTCATAGTTGATGAAACTTTGAGATATATTGCTATGAATAACCTACGCAACCAAGTTTTCGACATTACTCGGCCGTGAATAGTTGACGTAACAATAACATTTTAGAAGGTTCCGTGCCGAAAAAAAGCTCCAGATGATCTGACGGATGTTTGTTTACTGAATATCAGCCAGATGGTCGAGATCTATAAGTGGAAAATCTCGCATAGTTTGAGGATCGGCCGCCAAGTTCTAGTGCCCATCATTCTTGGTTAGATTGAATGATCATGTTGTAGTTACCTAAGATAATTTATGGACCGATGAGAAATGACAGACCTTACATTATCATTTCGAGGTACTAACACTAACACGACATACTGAAAAAAAAATCTAAATTTAGTTTAGTTTTCAATTTTCGGTCAGTCAACGTTATTGCGATTTTTCTGAAAACAATGGATGCTCTAGGTATATCGAAAACCCAAATGGAATAATTATATTATTTTTCCATAACACATTCGCGTATTCAGGTTGTTATGATCTCTTTGTACGGAATTCAATTCAAAATACGCCGCCTCTTTCTCACTGTATATACCTTATCATGGTAACGCTGATATATGTGATACTAAAATGCGTTCTGGGACTCTTCCCAGCACAAAGCACTACTTATATTATCCATATTTCCTTAGTTTCCATATTCGAATATGCGACGGCATAAACTTTGTCCCAAAAGGTATCCCAGCCCTCGCATCTATATGTGCGCATATCCTTTGGGAAAGTAATACGGGAAAATTGCTCTTTCAATATATCTGTCGAGTTTTAGTTAGGTCTAGGTCTTTGCAGGGTATATACACGCCTTACAATGATTAAAGAGACTAATTTGGATTTTGCATCTGTTAGTATACTACATAAATTTCAGGCTCCATAGACTGTAATTTGAATTTTCAATTGTTTTGAAAACGTTTTCTGTAGAAAACGTTTTTTATAGAAAACAGTTATATAGTTAATATTATTATTATCATGGTATCTATTGGGGAATAGTCCAGTATTTCTTACTGATTGTATCATATTCTCGCATCACAATACTGAATTCATTTTCCAAATAGCGTTCATTTCATTAAAATTTCGATTCCTATTTCCTATTTACTTGTAATAAGCCCATGGACAATTTTAAATTTTTCCCTTTTTTTTTCCTGAAAACTCTAGTCCGCGAAGAATTTCTTCTTATCCATATTTTTTTTTGTGAAAAGAAATGAATTTCCAGTAACATTATTAAAAATCCTTTATTTCCCTAAAAACCTTATTGGGAGTATTACAACAATCAAAGAAATAATAAGCCAAATCGGTCCAGCCGTTGTTTTTATTGAATAGGAAAAAAAAAATACCTTGACCGGGATTCGTTCCTATGACCTTCTGCTTGGTAGGCTACACTGTATCCACTGAGCTATTTTCTCTTTGGTAATGAAAGACTCAATAGTCATTGCCAAAGTTCTTATATATAGTATTTCTAATCCCAATTGGACCGACATAAGGAATAAGGACCGAGAAGGAATTCTTTTCCACACGACATAACTTTTTTATGATTTTACCAGGAACGCTTCGAAAGTAGAAACACTGGTAGTATATGAATTTTCCATCTGCCGGGCAGTGCATATGAACATTCCTATTAGTGCTCTTATTTTTATTGCCGTTCCAATCGGGATTAGAATAACTATACCGGAATTTCCCAATTTCCGGGCAACTTTCCTAATTTTTCATACGCTCCACTCATCATTACCTTATTCACGACTTTGATATCTGAGCAAAGAAAATTGATGATGATATATCTAGCAGCATTGTTGGACAGCAAGGCACAACTCCAAAAGCCGAAAGGGCTATGTAGATTGTAGATTGTAGGATATAGCTCTTCAGTACCTTGAGCTATAAGGTCTTTTGTACATTACCCCTTCCTCCATTCAAGATCCGGGATTAACTCCTTGGAAGGGAATTTGAGGGCGTTAGTGAAACCCCTTCGAGGAACTTAAGCCTTTTGCAAAATAGCGCTTAGCAGTCGCAAAGCAGTTTCAGCGAAGTTTCCGCAGTAACGGCACAGTTCACTGTCTGATCTATACATCTATTTGAGGTGAAACCTCAGAGGACAATGTCCGGTGAGCAGTGCGTTACCAGTTTCGAGTCTTTCTTGTCCAACTCGATAAGCTGTTCAGCTTTCTTTGGCGATCGGCTCAGAAGCCTTTTGGCTTGACTTTGCCCTGAAATCTTATTACAGTGGATTTCAATTTGGTCAGCTTCTCAGCGCCGAAACTCTTCGTTGATTTGGGCTTTGGAAAGACCACAGAAGGGTTCCGGGCCAGAAAAATGAGTGTTTGTGCCTTCCTTGGCAAGGCTGTCCGCTTCTTCACTGCCTTTGATTCCCTTGTGACCTGGCACCCACATCAGAGAAACCTGATTGTTCGTAGCAAGTTGTCTCAGGGAGAGTTTGCAGTCCCAAGTCAGTCTAAACTCACAAGTGTGTGTCTTCAGAGCTTTAAGTGCTGCTGGCTGTCTGATAGGATATGGATCTTTGCCCCCCTGAAGCCTCTTTGAAGGCATTCTTGGGCGCTGTAAGGGCCCTAGGGTGAATTGAACATCTACGAGTACTTAGTACCTTTTTGGTGCGATATTCAGCCCTAAGCGCAAAAAGCCGTTGGTAGGTTTGATAACCCAAGTGTGATATGCTCTTGTTGGAAAATCGGATGGGTGTTCGTTGTGCAATAAGTGAATTGACACAAGACCTAACTGGAGTTTGTTGAAAATTGTTTATGATGGCATCTAGTTTGGGGGGACAAGACCACCCAACTGAACTTAATTCGGAACAGCTAGCTGAAATGGACCGACATTTTCGGGAGGAAAAGGAGCCAATACCTAGCCATTATACCTTTCATCAGTGCAATACTAGCACAAGAAGTTAAGTTACGAATTAATTATTATATTTCTATATATATATATATATATATATATATATATATATTGTTATGTTATGAAAAACCAGTTATACATTTTAAAAAGGAAAAACCCATAAAAAGAATAATTAATAAATTGCTATTAGTTTCAAGAGATTGTTTTTGCATAACTTTGAAGTTCTATTTCCTTTATCAAGCCTCTGTATGATATGAATAGATAAAAATGCCCAAATACTATAACACAATCAATTTCATACACTGTCATAATGATTACAACCCATAATTCTTCAAAAGACAACAAAAAGTCTAGATTTACAAAAATTTCCTGAATAAAATGTGATCAACAAAATTATAAATTTGAAACATACAGTATATGAAATTGTAGCTAACTAAAAGTATCCAATGGTGGAACAGCAAACTTCTTGATGATAATAGCCAATCAGGGAACAGGATGGTCACTAGTATAATTTGAAATTGTGAGGGAATAAGAACGAGAGAGTGTCAGAGGCAATTATTACTGAAATTTGTACATAGTTAATAAAAATAGAAAAATAGTTTTATGTATAAGTTATGACAAATAACCCCAAACAGTAAAAATGTGACAATTTAGTGCGTGAATTCAAAAATTCGAATCAGAGGGAAGGAACAAAAATGGTATCCAGGTGACAACACACAAAGCCACAAGGGAGATCGAAAATAATTTTAAACCGAATGCCACGTTATATTTTTGGGAGAAAGAAAAATTGAATAATTTCCACATTATAAGCGGAAAACCAACATTACCTTATTTGTACACCATATACAAGTATCCAAAGCTGATTGCTGAATTTGTATGGTTCCTTCTATTTGTTATTGGAGTTCCTGATAGCATTGGAGTGAAAGGGAATCCAAATCCTGGCGTGTATTGAACAGCGACAGTTCCAGACAGGTATAAACCTTCCATAGTGCACATTCCGAACTGAACAATTTGTGTAATAACGCATATTCCATCGGAATAACTTTATTTCAATTGATTTCGAACTATTAAATACATTTTCACTTTCAAGGTAAAAGTGAGGTTGTGTATATTTTACCAATGAACTTTTCTCATGATTATCCATGAATATTTGTGGATTCACCTTAGAGTAAGTTATCTTTCGTAGGCCAGGTAAAATTAAGTTTTCCTGAATAAAGGAAATAATTGCTTTTTGATACTTTGTCGTTTGTTTTCTACAATGATCAACAATCATACTTATGACCATTGAATAAATAGAAATTTAGCATATCAAGCAGTGGCTAGTGGCTCAATTGCCTGAACCGGCTATCTGAGACAAGAGGCGTACCAACTGTGCTTAGCTGTGCTAAGGAAGTGATAACCATTGGCAGCAACGTGATGAGAGAACAGTGACGTTAGCTAGCAATTATTATTACATCACAAAACATATTATACAGGGCGAAAATACTTATCTATATCATAACAATTTGGCTCACAAAGAATAACGAAAATTATTAGCCATTTTCATTTTATAACAACAACAATTATTTTTGCAAATATCAAGACATAACAATATATATATATACAGGGCTATTCAAATTCGTTTCTGTACATGGGGATCTCGTAAACGATAAGAGATAGAGTGTCGGTTAAATTGTGGCAAAGTTGCGTATTTTAGAGACCTATTCAATGATGTGAAAAAATCGAATTTAGCTCTTTTGGTTCTGGAGATATACAGGAAAACAAAAAATCCCAAATTATTTTTTTGCCTGTATCTTCTTTATTCGCAGGCATATTGAAAATCTGTCCACATTTTGCTATTGGCACTTGATGTGGGCTATCAGAATATGTTCATGAATCTTTTATACAGGGTGTCATCTGACTTGGGCCACCCCCTTTTGAATTTTTAAATACGGACCTGTATTTTTTGTTGTAGTTTTTGCATCGTCGACGTTCACTTCATACTGAGAAATTTAATTTAATTTTATATTTCGGAAGTTTCGGTAATATTTTATTATAATTCGGTGAATTATTCCCTTTTAAATTACGGCCCTGGAAATTGGTTGACTGAGTTAAATAAAAACACAATAGCAACTTTCACGTCTCCCCATGTACCATAGTGTTTTTCGAGGGTATTTTTTTCATTTTTAGGTACCAATTCATATTTCTTCACATTTCAAATGCTCTTTGAGCGTTTTCTACAATGAACTTCGAATAGCAAAACCTTTTATGATTATCTGAAACATATCTACAACAAAAATAGATTATACATATGTATTTTGTCAAGCTGAAAAAGAAATGATAGCAATAATTACATCCGAAACGAACACTATAATTGTAATGAAAATTGAAATATAGTAATTTATATACAAAAATTAATGGCGCAATAAATGTTCGAATTGGAGTCCTTCCATTTCGAGACATTTTTGAACTCGTTTTTTCATATTATTTATTGCCCTTAATACACTTCTTTGCTGCATTGTTGCGAAAGCATTCAAAATCCTCAATCTCAAGTCTTCTATATTTTCTATCTCTCCGCCAGCGTAAATCCTATTTTTCAATGTCCCCATAGAAAATAGTCCAAAATAGTAAGATCTGGTGATCTTGCAGGCCATCTTATTGGCCCATTATTTGCTATCCATCTGTTGTTGAATGTGGTATTCAGAAACTGATTAACCTCTCTTGTACAATGAGGACGAGCTCCATCATGTTGAAACCAGATTCCATTCAACCTACCTATTGGAATATCTTCGAGGTATTCAGTGAAGGTGGTCCTTAAGAATCGCAAATAACGTTCGCCATTCAATGTCTCCTGGAAAATATATGGCCCAAGAATTTTATTATCAAAAATTCCTGCCCATACATTAAATCCAAATCGCACTTGAGGGCGAACTTCTCTGAAATTATTTTCATTGGTCTGAGACCAGACATGTTCATTATTCCTATTGAATACACCGCAGTTTGTGAAACGACTCTCATCGGTCCAAATGATGTTATTCACAAAATTCCCATCTCTTACGATTTGTCTACGCAACCAGTTGCAGAAATTTGTTCTTCTTTCGGGATCTCCTGGATGTAATTTATGAACCGTTTTAATTTTGTAACATTTAAAATTATGCTTCCTGAGAGTGCGCCAAACTGTCGTTTGTGGCAAATTCAATTCATCTGCAATTTGTACCGATGATTTCGATGAATTTTCATTAATCTAAAATTCAGTGATATTACTGAGAGTTTATTAAAATTTAAAAAAACTTACTTTTTCAACAATACTTTCCTCTATTTCGGCTGGAGTTCTGTTACCATAACTTTTGCGAGGCTTATTGAATGATCCAAATTCGCTGAGGTTTTTGTCTAATTTCTGGAACAAAGTTTCATGCGGTTGACGCCTTTCAGGATAAATTTCCATATACCGTTGGGCTGTAGCATAACTGTTTCTATGGTTTTCATAATAAATTTTCACCATGTCCCGTTTTTCTTCAGCGGAAAACATCATTTTACACCAATAAACTCAAAGATATACAACAAATATGACAAATGTCAAAATATTATCGACAATTGTTCTCATAGTCTACTGAGATTTCATCGGTATTAAACATGGTAACTAAAGACATTAGCAACTTATAGGTAAGTATTATAGTAACTAGCGAAAATGTGGTGTTATGATCTTTCTATCTCCAAGAATCACTTATGGTGCAAGAAAATGTGGAAGACTTGAGATTGAGGATTTTGAATGCTTTCGCAACAATGCAGCAAAGAAGTGTATTAAGGGCAATAAATAATATGAAAAACGAGTTCAAAATGTCTCGAAATGGAAGAACTCCAATTCGAACATTTATTGCGCCATTAATTTTTTGTGTATATAAATTACTTCATTTCAATTTTATTACAATTATAGTGTTCGTTTCGTATGTAATTATTGCTATAATTTCTTTTCAGCTTATCAAAATACATATGTATAATCTATTTTTGTTGTAGATATGTTTCAGATAATCATAAAAGTTTTGCTATTCGAAGTTCATTGTAGAAAACGCTCAAAGAGCATTGAAAATGTGAAGAAATATGAATTGGTACCTAAAATGAAAAAATACTTCTAAAAACACTATGGTACATGAGGAGACGTGAAAGTTGCTATTGTGTTTTATTTAACTCAGTCAACTAATTTCCAGGGCCGTAATTTAAAAGGGAATAATTCACCCAATTATAATAAAATATTACCGAAACTTCCCGAAATATAAAATTTAATTTAATTTCTCAGTATGAAGTGAACGTCGACGATCCAAAAACTACAACAAAAAATACAGGTCCGTATTTAAAAATTCAAAGATGGGGGTGGCCCAAGTCAGATGACACCCTGTATAAAAGATTCATGAACATATTCTGATAGCTCACATCAAGTGCCAATAGAATGTGGACAGATTTTCAATATGTCTGCGAATAAAGAAGATACAGGCAAAAAATAATTTGGGATTTTTTGGTTTTCCTGTATATCTCCAGAACCAAAAGAGCTAAATTCGATTTTTTCACATCATTGAATAGGTCTCTAAAATACGCAACTTTGCCACAATTTAACCGACACTCTATCTCTTATCGTTTACGAGATCCCCATGTACAGAAACGAATTTGAATAGCCCTGTATATATATATATATATATATATATAGAAAGAGAGTAATATCGAGGGGACTGTTAAAAACAAAATGGAAGGAATATATATATATATATATATATATATATATATATATATATATTGTTATGTTAGGTAATGTTTATAAGTTTATAAAATAATTGAGATGATAATTCTTCATTATTATTATTAGGTATTGAAGTCATCGTGGTTCATGCTATGTGTGTTTTACAATTTTTCTACATTTTACCATTCTAGAATCTTATAACATGCTCTAGTCAACGCATTTGTATCAAAATGTCAGTCCTGAAGTATCTCTATTGTCGTAAGTATGTGACCAACAATACATTCATGTTGAACACCCAATAAAAATAATATGGAAATTTAAATTCATGGAAAAACTTTGTATTTCAAGTAGATCATTGATATACAAGTTAGAACATCCTGTATGGTAAATCTTATCAGGAGGAAACCCAACAGCGAGATGTCGAAAACGATGCGAGGAAAACAATAAAATATAAAAATTATGAACACAGAAAAAAGTCAAATATGAATTTTATCCAAATCTGTAGATATAATATAAGGTCTAGAATAGTACATTGTAAATAAAATTATTAGAATAAGTTAGAATAACTAATTATCTGATAGAAAGTGGCAATATATTTTAAATTTTGTGAGAATAAACAAAATGTACGGGTTGCCAAGAGGAATTGTAACAAGCGGAGAGGAGATGGAAATTAGAGAAAAAACGAAACCACGTATGAAATTTTGGAAGAAAAGTATAGTAAACTACAAAAAGAAAAACAAGCAGAAACCTCCAAAAACGTGATCAATGGGAGAATGAACACATAAGAAAATTCCACTCACCTTAGTAACAGAACAAGAAATCCTGTCAATGCCATACTCAGGTACGAAAGTTGGTTTGATGCAAGGAAGCCATATTTCCAGTAACACGAATACTTCCAAGAGGCAGCAGAACACCACACAAGAAGAATAACAAGGTATTTAATTCGCAGAACTGACTAAAGTGCAACGATCAGTTCTAGAAACTCATATTGTTTATTTGATCACTTGTGTCCTTTTCGGTTGAACATTTAATAATTTTCGATGCTAACGGACTTTTTATAACTTTCAAACATTCATTCAACAAGTATTGATCACACGTAACAATCATCACCATTTCAAATCACTATTTTTAGTTCAATAAGGTAGTTTACGCAGAGTAGGTCAGTTTTTAAGGATTTATTTAAATAAAAAACAAATATTTGACGATTTTCTGCAACCTGTGTTTTTATCTATTGAGCGACTAACCAAAATTTTTCCAACAAAACAGTATATTTGACATCAAGCTGTGCGCCAAGTTGGCACTATTGAACCCTGCTGCTGATGACAGAGATGACTCATTCTTCATAGGCTTACCGACTGAGCTGGGATGAGGTGGAGAGAGTGTTGAAACAGAGTAAGACTTCATAGTCGGAGTTTCATTTTTGTTATGATAGGTATTCATGTTTCAAAATTATTAAAATGTTAGGAAAATCAATGAAACAAATTATGTATCATAAATAAATAAATAAAAATGCACCATATCATAAAATTGGCGACCAACGCGGGCCAATTACAATTATAAATTAAATTATAAATGTAAATGAATAAAAGAACATATCATAACTATATATATATATATATTTATATATAAATATATAATATATATATATATATATATATATTAACTGAAATGAATGCAAATAAAATCTCCAACCAAGAAAATACTAGTTGAGGTTTAAATTATCAAAATAGAAAAAAGACTATCTGCTTTCACTTCTGAAACAAGAAATGAAGCGCCTCTCAAAACAGCGAGAAGACTAAATGAAATGCTTTAAGTAAGTCTAAAACTCGAACCGATGCAGATGTTCAAAATAACGAAATGGATATGTCAATAGAAAAAAAGGAATAACGTCACGTGAGTCCAATGAAGAATACGAGGAATAAAATACTCCTAGACAAACAGTTGAAAGGAATAAGATGAAAAGGTTCCATCTTTCACCCTACGCGAAGACAAGTGGGGGTCAATAACATCGATTTAGTCATGGCAGAATATTGTCACGTGGTAGGGCTGCTACCACGACTTAGTTCCAGTTTTGTTGAGAGAGTTCAATGAAAAACGGAATAAAAAACAAAATATATTGAATATAAGAGCAACAATTGTGAGGGGGACAAATACCAAAGGAATATGGTGAACTTGCATTATCAAATTCACAATGATTAAACATTCTGGGATGTCCAAAGTGGACACCCTGTTGCCGCACGGCACCGCACACGGAAACCGTCCTCTAGCCGGACCAAAATCAATCTCCCCGTTGGTATGTGGATCTTTGTTTACAATCGTGATTGTTTGAATAAACTCAATGTTATGAAACGTATAATGGGGAACAGTGCCTAATCAACAAATATCTAAATTGGAACAGAAGTTGATAATAATAATGGTAAAATATTGACTATGCCTTTCGTGACAATATGATGGTAGAAAGACCCAATTGTAATCTATTGAGGCTTATAGGATATGAATAAACATTTTAAAGAATCAAAACATGCCCCATCACACATAATCCTTATCAGAAGATGAACCTTTACGTGTAGAATTTAGAAACGTTTCTACCGACCGAGGAACAAGTCATAAAACAAATTGCTTTGCGGTTTATTAAAATAAATTAAAAATTTAATTATTTCGAAGTTAGAAGAGCTGAAAGAATATATTTTTCATCGTGTAATAACTATTATAAATGTGAAACATTAAAGACATCCCTACAAATGTGCAGAAATTGTGCTGTACACAATACTGCGAGCTACACTGCCGTCGATAGAAAGAAGGCCGTAAAGTCAATCTTTGGTGATTTTTAGTTTTTTGGTTGGATAGGTTGGTTTTCTTGTTTTCCACCTTCGTACTGAGTATAAATACCGTAAAATTATTTCAAATATACATAAAAGTGAAACGAAATAGGCCGTTAAGTTGAAATGTCATCATTTCGGAAAGTAAGAACGCCGCATCTATTACATCCGAAGCTGAAACACCGTATAGTTGAGGAGAAGCCCGCCTTACGGCTTTTCAGTTAATTATTTACATGTCAACCCAACCGGCGGACAGGCACAAACAAGAAATTGCAATTTCAGTCCTCATTGTGTGTGAATACTTTTTGCTCTGTTGGTTACATTTCGTTTTTTTCAATTCTTTTGATATCCAGCGATATTAGTGACAATGAAAAAATCTATATTCAGTAAAAGAAGTGAACGAATGGTCTTAATGGCAAGGATTTGGAAAAATTCAGAATAATTCAGGAGAATCGGCTGAGATAACACCTACTGAATATAATTTTCATTTGCTTTGTGAGGTCCATAAATATCTTAGTGGTAGAGAAACATGGGAAAATTTCTAAAATAATTCATAATTTCCTCATTTTGGGCATTATATGATGAAAAAGAAAAACCCGTGCTTACAACGTGAATTATGAATATGACATAACTGAGGGCGAGTTATAGCAAAGAGTTAAGTTGATTTTTTGTTATAGAGTCATTTTTCATTACTAGGTTATCACGTGAATATGTCTGAAACCCATCAATATTTGGATACAAATTTTAATAAAATTGAAAATTTTGTGGAAACCAAATGTGATGAGATAATACCCAGAATAAATATTTTGCAAGATATAGTTGTACCAGTGGTACAAAATATAGATATACATACAGTAATAAATGATTGTCAGCTACTCAGGAAATCAGAATCTGTAAATGAAGTTGAGACGAGAGAAAATAAAACTGTAACTGAGGTTCCCAATCAATTCCAATTGCTAACCAAAAAAGGAAATCCAAGGAAACGTAAAACAAATACTATAAAAAAATGCGAAAGGAAAAAACTAAAATTACAAGAGAAAAGACAAGAATATGCCCTGAAAGAAGCTTTATGTACAAATGAGTGTATGAGGAAATGTAAGGACATTAAAAACTTTTCAACAAAAAATTAAACCTTCGGAAAAATCAACTGAAAAGCAAAAAATAAAATAAACCTTCTTAGTCTAAATGATAATTGAGCTCCTAAACTAATGTAAGTAACTGATTTTGAGTCGGCGCCAAACAAACAATTATCGAAGATCATTATCTATGAAAGAAGTCATCAAAACGCAGCCGTGCATCTCGCTGCCATCATTTTACGCTTCACCTAATTCAATTGCTAGTTTGTTTGGCGCCGACTCAAAATCAGTTACTTACATTAGTTTAGGAGCTCAATTATCATTTAGACTAAGACTATTTATTTTATTTTTTGCTTTTCAGTTCCGTATTTCGTCGGTTTAATTTTTCGTTAAAAAGTTTTCATTTTTCAATTTTTTGTGGCTAAAATCTACCAATTACTACCTACTTGTTTTTGATTACTTCCAAAATACTTAATTACCCACATTACTTCAACTATTACCAGTTAAATAATATGATTATCTACTTTTACTATTTGTTGTAATATAAATTATTTCCGTTGTTCTGGTTAGTTTATTCCATTACTTTGTATATCATTCCATCCTCTCATAAAATATACTGATTTTGACGGAACAAGAATAATGTCAGTAGCGATCTGTCATTGTCAACTACGTATGTGTGTGCTAATGTTCACTAGTGAAAAATCAATTATCTCCTTTTTTTCTACCCGTGAGGGTGGCTAATTCCTTTATAAATCCAAATATAAGGTATACCCTATCTATTAAAAAAAGACTCATCCAAATCGAAGAACCCAGTACAAAGTTATGCCTGATAGAATCGGTTAACGGACCAGAATTCAGAGGGTGAGTGATCAATATCCTTCATTTCGCTACCCTTGGGGGTGGATTTCATCTTTTAAATTCAAATGGGACCAAAGTCGAAGTACACCCTATCCACTGGAGGAAGAGTTATCGGAATCGCACGCCTCAGTAAAAAGTTATGCGTGATCATACATAAAAAAATATGATGGAAAAACATAAAATATTCGGGTCGAATAGAGAAACTTCTCCTTTTTGGTTTCGTCGGTTAAAAATAACGGAAAATAGAAGAAGACAAACTAATGATGAGTTTTGGACAATGAGTTGGTTAGAACGGAGAAATTTCATTGTTGGTCAATGTTAGAGACAAACTCCTAAAAAACACAGCGAGAATTCTTTAAGATCAAATACCTATTTCTACTATTTGAAAAATTAAAATGGAACTAGTGCTCAAGTTTGTAAACTGTTTTTTGTCACCACATTGGGGTTCAAATATAATAATGTTACGGTGTTGCAAAATGCTTTGAAAAACTCAGTGAATCACCTTTTGTCTACCAAACGTGATATGAGAGGTAATTTGTTTCGGTGCATTTGATAAATGCTAATTATTTTTTATATATTTTTTTTTAGGTAGAAAACCGTCAACTTCAAGATTAGATCATAAGAAAGTCAGGATCCACATTGAATCCTTCAATCCGTCAATTGCTCATTATCGAAGGGAACATGCTCCAGACATAAGGTATTTACCTGAAGACATGAATATTAAATTTATGTGGAATGATTGCAGCAGATAACGCTAAACGTTTCTATCATTATCTCAAAACTATAACTTTTTACTTTACGCCCTTATTTCTACTGTCGGCAGTACAGGGGATATACTTGCCCTCTTGAACTTGATAACAATCTAAATACACCAGAACCACAGAGCACCCCTGTTTCTTACATTATGAGACCTAGTTCGCAAAAAACAGGTGATTCATACGCACAAGCACAAGTTAACAAAAACACCGATCTCTAGAACAAATATCAGATCTAGAAGAGTTGACAAACTCTCTGAAAAGGAGGTATATTGCCTCAATAGTTAGTTAGGCTAAGTGTGCCAAATAACTCAAAATGAATAACAAGAGAATGAAACCGAAAGATTGTTGACTTGCAATGCCGAAAGACATGAAAAAAAACTTTTTAACAAAAAATTAAACCGACGAAAAAAGAAACTCAAAAAGCGAAAAATATAATAATCCAGACGCCATATTGTGAATAAAGACATGACAGTACAATTCGAAATTCAATATGGCGACAACCAGACGCCATATTGTGACATAATTCAATATGGCGACAACCAGAGCGTGAGACCATATCCCGATAAATTTGTGTATTTGCGCACCCACTGTCAAATTTTCTAATTATTTCCAGCTCAACCGACAATATAATAGCCTTCCTGCATGCTTTTGTAGTAGGAAAATTGGTACAATGCAGTTGAATACGCCATTTATCTAGCAAATCCCTAACAGAGAAATAGGGAAAACCCACCGGTCGACTGCGGTCGTGAAATTTCGCAAATTATCGGCACTTGATTGAACATTCTTTCATCGGTAGTTCGTTATAACCGAGTTTGACTGTACCTTGTTAGTTACTGAAATTATCCACCTACTTTGTTTTTGTAGTATATCCATGTACTTTGCTACTGTATGATTCAGTATACATGGTGAGAATTTGTATCTATTTGTTGTATACCTGAGTATTATATAACTCACAATGTTACGAGCTCGAAAACATCGTCAGTCAGTCTCCGGCATCGCGACAGAAACGATTACCAGACGTTAGAGATCAAATTAGTCTTAGTTAAAGCCAATCACCCACGAAAAAAAAGAGTGAAATAAAGAAAATATTTGAAAAATCAATAAACCCGACTGCGTAAAAAGTGTACTTTAAAAAATAAGGAACCAAAATGACCAGAGAATTATGTTTTGAGAGGTTAACTATTAAACTCAATACTGTAAACAATCTCACGCTGTAGGAGGCAATAATATATCTTCATTGTTGAACTAAAGAAGATGCCCTCTGACTGCGTGAGATTGTTTACAGTATTAAGTTTGATAGTTAACCTCTTATCTTTGATCGAGATATCGTGTGTTCTGAAGCTTGTCAGCCATTGATTGAAGAAATAGAATTTGTTCATGTTGAAATAACTTATTAATTAGAGCATCTTCCTTTCTTCTGCGAACGTGATTTCGAAGCAGTGAACTTTAGTGTGATATTGAGGTATGTAGAAGTATTTTTGACTAAATGAAATAAAACCCATCTTGAAATATTTTCTAACGTGGATGTGGGATATTTCTTCATGAAGTCCCGTTGATCTGAATCCATCAATATACTTTGCTCAGTAAACAGTGATTAGATTCATTCAGGTCGAGCAGATAATTGATTCCAGCACAGTACCATATTTATTTTTCGAATGAGTTCATTTGGAATCATAGATATCACATGCAATATATCGAATTGAATCGAAATATTGGTGTTCAGTCTCATCTGTTCTGATTGCTTTCTCTGACAAGTGTTCATTGGGGTTTGAAGAGAGTTTCCCAAATATTATGGTATTACTTACACTGTATTTGGATATATTTTTGGTGTCAATCACAAGAAGTATGTGATATAGTTGGATATCTATATTTTTCAAGGTCTTGGGGATGTATTTTTGTATAATTTCTGATTTGGTGATAATTATTACAGAGCTGTGATTTTTGCTTCTGACCTAGGTGAAGCGATCATATATGTATATAAATATATATATATATATATATATATATATATATATATATATATATATATATATATATATATATATATATATATATATATATATATATATATATGTATATATTTAATCCTTGGAATTTGGAATTTTCTTTGATCTCATAGGAAACTTGATGAAGAAGTATTTGACGATTGGTCAAAGATGATTCTCATACACTTTCTCTGAATATCATTGAAATTGAAGTCATTTTCGTAAATAAAATTTTTCAAACTTAATTGTGCTGAATTCTGATTTTCATTCTTTGCAAAATATAGTCTTGGCTGATCAAGATCAGAAAAACTTTCGTTTTTTCATAGAGCAAAGATCAATTTTTTTCTAAATCAACATTTAATCTTGAATCTTCAATTTCAGTATTGAATATTAATGACAAATCTCAGCACAAGCTGATTTGTATGTTCAAATAATTTTAGGCAATAATCTCTTGATGAGATTACACTCATCTGTAACAATTGTGCGTTGAAGAGTGCATTGAGAAATTCCAAATTCCAAGAAGTTGAATGTTTTAGTAAAAACAAATTCTGACACAAAGAATATTGCTTTTCATGTTGTATTGCTGAGAACAATCATTCCTTAAACAAGAAGTTGTCTGTTCCACCTGATTGGTCGCCCAGCAGCCACTGGTACCCCCTGATTGCGAGCTACGAGTCTAGCTACGAGCTACACAACACCCAATCAGAGGTACATCGTCATCGATAAAACCGACAGGTTCAGCAACCTTAAGCAATACATTTTGGAAACTCAAAATTGTCATACAGCATACATATTGTATATATTTGTTATACAGCAGAAACTCTTGTAAATTTGTTAATAGACTAATATAAGTTTGGTATTTGTTTTATTGTTGTAGTGATTTACAGAAGGAAACATTATTTGATTTGCAATTATTATCGGCTAGGAAGTCCATTCAAATTTACAATTTCTTAAAACCTTTGCTTGAAACATAAATAAATTTGAAACTAGCACGACGGTCCAAAGAACTCCACACTGCTCCAGTTTAATAACTATTGACCCCATAATACATCAGGAAGGTCAATAATTGGAGATTTCGTGTTGACTTATGTGCAAAAATCAGAACCATTTGATTTTTATGATAAAAAAGGTGAATGTAATGAATTCTATTGGTTCTGGTAAAGATAATAAATGAAGAATATCACCATTTTTTAATTTTTACCTTACAATAAACTCTATTAAAAATTAAAAAATATGGTAAAAATATTTTTTTGGTACGTCTTATAGTTTTCGAGATATTTAATTGTTTAGCTAGGCGTGCGATGACGCGGAGTCATGGCCGTTGTGACGTCACTGTACAACGGTCGGTTAGTGCGTGCTCTGCTTCGGAGCTGTGTGTATGAAGTTTGCGTCGAAAATTAATAAAAATGTCGAATCCAGAAACTAGAAAATCGTGTATTTTGCCAAAGTTCTTAAATAAAACTACTAATGCACCCGAATAGTTGTTTTTTATTGTTGCTTTCGATCCTAAAAGTCGAAAGAAATGGATGCAAATCATGATGTTCTGGGGTGATTCGGCATTTCACTGTACAAATATCTCTTTCAAGTTTTACATATCCAATAGCGTCATCGTCGAAGCTGTTTCTAGCCGATCTGAAATAAAATAAACATAAGTCGATCTAATATATAAAAAATTAAATACGGTAAATATAAAGTTAGTCTACACATGTACTCTGAATATTGGGAAAAAACTTTTCTTACGTGTTTCTGCCTCCTGAACACGAATCCGAAAGAAGAATGCGGTGGTCTCATACCGTTCCCAAGTTAGAAAACTTATTAAAAAAAATACCTCATTTTCAAACACCGTTTTCTCGCACAAAAATCACTCAAAATGCCCCTTTTCTTCACCAGCATTAACAATACATCCTGAATCACTTATTTTCGGCAAAACTTTGCACAAAATATTGTCGTTTTCATCGAAAAAATCCTCCTTCTCACACAGTTCCAAATGAAGAAATGTCATACTTTGACAGATGGAATTTAGTAACTTTGCCTTATTTTTCATGTTGGTGATAAATGAATCCCCGCCAACTTTTCGAATTCAAATGTGAGCAATAGTTTCTCCTTCATTTATGTGTGCAATTGTTGTGGGCGGTGATTCATTTATTACCAACATGAAAAATAAGGCAGAGTTACTAAATTCCACCTGTCAATGTGTAACATTTCCTTATTTGAAACTGTGTAAGGAGGATTTTTTCGATAAAAACGACGATATTTTGTGCAAAGTTGTGTCGAAAATAAGTGATTTAGAGTATATTGTTTATGCTGTTAAGAAGGAGGCATTTTGAGTGATTTTTGTGCGAGAAAACGGTGCTTGAAAATGAGGTAATTTTTTTTTTAATTTCTCTATCTCGGGAACGGTATGAGACTGCCGCATTTTTCTTCCGTATTCGTGTTCAGGAGGAAAAAACACGTAAGAAATTTTTTTCCCCTATATTCGGAGTGCATGTGTAGAGTAACTTCATATTTACCTAAAACACATAAAATGCACTTATCCACGATTACATTGAAGAGGAAATCAATGTGAGAGGTTTTTCATCTTAGCTTAATAATATTCAATAGGTGTAGTCGCGTGCATCCTAATAATAACCTACTTTTGAAAAAAATATTTCATGGGTTCAAATTTTAAAAAGTTTTGTACCTCTGGTACATGATGTTCAGGTTAGGTTTACTATGTTAATTTTTTGTTATATGTCATGGAGTTTCAAGTCATTTAACAGACTCAGTGACATTCTTAATTCTATTAGTTATTCATCAAAATATCACCTCCAAGTTCATCTTGATTTGTTAGTATGGCAATTCAGAATCAATAATCTAATTCTGAAATCCCCCTGTATATGAATAACTTGAAAATTTGCGTACTGTCAAATATTTTTCATTTTCTTCAATATTTCTTTTAATACATATGACTGAATGAGTACCTATTCAGTTACTTATCAAGTATATTCAATGCAGTTATACTCATGTTATTATCTTTAATTGTCATTATGATTCATCAAATGAATGAATATTATTCATTCAGCCTCCTGGAATGTGCTGGAGAATCCCTAAGGCTTGCCCTCGAAGCAATAAAAGTAATGAAGTGGCCGTTTTCCGATGTGACCAGCCGTTACCTTTTGCTGTTGCTTCGAATTGTCGACGATATATGTTCCATGAAATTTTTTTGGGTACGCTGTCGAGTCACCTAATCTCATTTTATTGCCTCCGAAATCTCGAGGATATCCGCCAACGCGATCTCACCAATATTATGTGGACGTGTATTCAACAAACAATAACGCCACAAGTAATTTTTTTCTCTGCTACTGGAGTCTTACTGATAAGTGGCATATTGAAAAATAATACAATTCATTGAATATTTTCTGAATACAACTGATACGCTGTCAACTATAATAAGATTCACTATTCAATTTGGAATATTTTACTGTTCGCTCTGGCTCTATCCTAACAGCTCATACAGAGTCAGTAAAAAATATGAAACCTCCAATAAGAATCTCTGCAAATGATTCGGGTATCCCCTTGTGAGAAGATCCAAGGAGTTCAAAAATTATGTCAGATCTACTGTGCCATTTCCGGTTACATCAGAAAAATACATCAATTTTGTTATTTTGAATGGGGCACCCTGTATATTTTTACCTTTCAGAATTCACAATTCTGGATACAATTAACTTTTACGTATTTTCCAATGGATGAGAACTTACTTTATTGAGAGAAAATCGTATCGTAAAGAAACGTACCAGTTTTATTAGTCTGATCAACAAGTTCAAAATGGTGTTAATTATTGATAAAGCTCCTAGAAATATGAGCATTGGATTCGGAATGACGCGTAGAAAAATGTTTTTCGATGATTTTACAGCACATAAAAAATTGCAAATGTTATTAACAAATTGAGAGGGGAAAAAGACATTTAGTTTTTCGCTAATAATTCAAAAACTACTGATAATCGAAAAATTTGAAAAAAAGTAGATTCTCAAAGACGGGGAAATTTCCAACAAAAACTCCCGACATTTGTAACAAACCGGAAAAAAAAATGAAAACATTTGATAAAATAAAAGTGAATGATCGCATAAGACATGGGTAACTCGAAATTTCTAACACCTTCAATAAATACTATGGTGAATTAGATGAAAAATTCGGAGAAACAATTATCGAACGTATATAGAGTTCCAAAACGAAGAAAAAAATATTGAAAACACCATGTATCTCTTTCCAACTGACGAAAAAGAAGTCAAATAAACTATAATGCAGCTGAAAACAAGGAAATCTCCAGGAAATGATTAAATCGGCGCTGAAACTCTGAAACAAATCGCTAATGAACTCCAAACTCCACTATCGAATTTGATAAATTGTATGATAACAGGGTGTTTTCCGAAAACTCTAAAAACAGGACTTATTGAACCACTAAAAAACGGAGTTAAAACCGAAATGGCGAATTACAGACCACTATCTCTAATCTCGTATGTAGCAAAAATTATAGAAAAAATACTCAAAAAAGAATAACTCGGCAGTTACGGCATGGGCGCACCGCCGCTGAAAACAGTATACCATATGAAATAATTTTGTTTATAGTATTAAATATTAATTTAAACAATTGAAAAAATTATGCTGTCATCTGAATACTTAGAAGAATGAAGATCCGTTAGAGAGAAATCCTTATGTTGATTTTTCAAAAAGTTTTACCATTGTTAACTTGTTACACCGCTGGCCTATTATTTGAGAATAGAAATACCCCACCTCGGCCCAACCACGGTTAAGCCGCTGGACATATACAGGAAGTTAAACCCTCTGTAACGCCACTGGTTTGATATGGAAAAATATTCTCTATAATTAACCCTCGACGCTAAGGACGCTTCCAATATAGAATTTCTATACTCGATTAGTCATTTTTTTGTAAAGTTGCTCGCAAAGTCACAACTTTGATGGGCAGTAGCGGCAATTATTTGGAAAAATAATCGCACAGAAGTTACCGAACGTGAGCAGCTACGTTCAACATCTTCTTTCTAACTACCCGGAGGAACATAGGTTGTTTATTTAGAAATATGTACCATTCGCTGAACTCTATATCAATAAAATGCACTTGGAATCATGAAGATTCATATTCATATAAACAATGGAACACAATAAACTACAAAAATCACAAATACAACCCAGTTAGTCGGGTATACATTCGTGCAATGAACAAATAAACAGTACCAATTAATAGAATGGGAAAATATATGAGGTAAGTAACAACATATTTGTTCTTCTGCCTAGTTTGTAACCTGATACGGGTCAGAAGAGCTCAATACAAAAAATAACAAAATATTCAGGTGCACGTATCACTAAAGACAATTTCACTCATTCCGTATAAACAATTTCATTTAACAAAGGGAAGTTTTATACCCAAATATATATATATTAAAAATTAGATATAGGCAACAATGTGACCTTTTTTTACCTGTGAATACTCTGTACCTTGTACTATGATTAAATAACAATAGCAATAGTATTAAAAGAAATTCAGAATGTTTTTTTCTATGGGGATATATGTATGCATAACATAACTAATAAGAACGTCGTGTGATACGGGGAACCAAAACATCAATTTCAAAAATAGGAAGTCATTACCTGGGTCTCACTATCAATTGATCTCCTTGGGTTGCACTCGAATGATTTTTAGATTACGCGGGATAGTTAGTTGCTTGCTTGTCACTGTCTTCACCGGATTATTTTACAGGGGCGAATTATTATTCCGGTCTGGAGAAAAACCAGACAAAATAGATATTTTGATCGAAACACTGGAGTAGGGATAATTCTCGTGACTTTCGAGAAGATTTGATTTGATTCGCTTTGGAGTGATGAGATTCGTCTGTAACTATTGTGGAGCTGATTTTACACTGAAACTTTTGAACTGAGCGGACATTTCTGTACTAGTTGGTGAATGTTTGATACATGAACGGTTTTACTCTCGTGGTACGTTAAACTTGACCGTTGGCGAGGTCATACTCTCTGTCTTTTCGACTATTCTAACTAGTTACTGAACGAGCTACTGTTTTGAACTGAATTAATTCTTTTTGCGTCCGCTGCCTTTTATAAGATCTTCGCCCGTTATTCAGTAGGTGTGGCCTATATAATGAGATAAAAGTTTGTTTTGTTTGCATTTAATTGGCTTCTCTTGTCAATATGAATTATGGCCGTAAAAATAATGGCTTTGTTTTTCTTATGCACTCATGAATAAATCGCGGGTTGTTATCTATGATGTTAATGAGTTAATTTTCAATGAATGCCATTTATTTATGTTGGTCTGGCTGATTTCCGCCGATATAATGACCAAAAACGGTTTTTATGATGTCTCGGACTGTCAACCTTCTTAGAATTACGAGTTTGTTTACTACAGTTAATGATACTGGATGATGGTGCCCGAGTTATCGCAATGGGTTTTAATTGTTTTTTTTCGGGTAACGATATATTTTTTTTAACTGCCCTGTGTTTATCAAAGTTGGACGGGTGCTGGATTTATGACAATGTTATTCGTTTGTTATTGAAACTGATTTGCTTATCTGGCTGTAACGTTCCTATCAAATAATATCATGTGGTAAGTTTTGTTTTTGTTTTCAATGATGGACCATAACAAACTATCAAGATTTTTTCCGACCTCCGTTTTCACAAATGGCGACATAAAGGTTCAAATAGTTGACTTATAAACTCTTTGCTTCTTGGAGCCTTTTTTATTCATATACCCAAGAAGATCACGTGATGAAAGTTTCTGAAATTTTTTTATTTTGTTTATTGTAATTGATAAAAGTTAAAAATCAATGAAATATTCAAAAAACGATGTTAATGTTTTTTTAAACAAATGTTATGTTATTGCCGATTTTGCATCTAACAATGGCATCAATTAATGCTGGGTAAATTTTTTTGTCATTTGTTAAAAAATTATTTATAAACAAATAGACAAGTTTGCTATTTAAAAAAAAGTTTTTTACCTTTTTGTTGTCATGACAAAATAATAATTAAAAAAAATCTTAAAAACATTTTTTTATTTTGTATATTTTTTTCATATTACTTTTGTTTGAATAATTAGTTGAGAAATTATTTTTTCTTCCAACATCATAATTGGCATTTCTCAATAAGGTAACAAAACATATTTTTTTTTATCAATAATTTCATTGTTTATTGATTTAACTATTTGTTATAAACAAATTCTGACTAACATAATTTTTTTTTCCAAAAGTAATTAAAATTACAGATACAGCCATATGTAAAAAAATACAGACACATTTTTTTTTCAAATCTTTCATAACTCTTCCAATATTACACGATACCGGCTGTTTCTGTAATTTAAATTAATTTTAGAAAAAAAAACTGTTAGTCAGAATTTGTTTTCAACAAATTGTTCAATCTTTAAACTATGAAATTAATGATAATATTTTTTGTTACCCTATTGAGAAATTCCAATTGTGATTTTTAAAGAAAAAATAATTTTTTAACTAATTATTCAAACAATGGAAATATAATGAACTATAATGAACAATGAAAAAATATTTTTCAGTTTTTTTAAAATCATCATTTTGTCATAACAAAATGGTAAAAAACATTTTTTTATATAGTAAAATTGTCTATTTGTTTATAAATAATTTATAAACAAAAAAAACTGAATGAAGTTGTATACCAAATCAGAAAACTCACACAAGTCACCACTCTAGACACTGCACTAACATACTATCACAGTAACTTGTATGCTATTTTTGCTTATGGACTTTCACTGTGGGGCAAATCCTCAGCGAGTGAGAGAATCTTCAAAATCCAGGAAAAACTTGTACGTATAACTGGGCAGGGATCCCTGCAGGGATCCCTGCAAGCCGCTGTTCAAAAAACTCAATATTTTAACTATACCCTCGGCACTCATTTTACAATGTATTGTGTTCGTTAAGGGAAATGAAACTTCACTTTCCTCCAATTCATCTCACCATTGTTATGACACCAGAAACAAAAAGGATCTGACCATTCCGTACCACAGGCTGAAATTAACGCAGCAACCAATTAATTATACGTCCCTAAAGATTTTCAACAAACTACCAACTGCGCTGAAAAATGTCACAGCCAAGCAACTGAAAGCGGCCATGACAACATTTTTATTGAATGAAGCGTTCTATTCAATCGAAGATTTTTTCGCATTTTCGTTCAATGGGACACCACCGTGAAACCCGTTCTACATATAGACTAGGAGGAATCGGCGCATGAGTACCGAAAACTATTCCACCTCAATTTTTTTATGCGATCCTCTTCAAATTGCCCTACTGATGATATAAAGGCATGTTGCCATGGGGCAACCCCGTGCCATATTGTTTAAACCGAAATTGTTTAAACAATTGCAAGGAATTGTTATTTTTCAACCGGACATTTTTTATATTCTTTATGGAAATACAAATTAAAAAGTTCCTATGACTTTTCACGATAAAGTTAATATTTTTAGAGATATGAAAATTTAAAGGTTCGAAAAATCTCAAATTTGGGTACTTTTGACTCATGAAAAATATATTTAAAAATTATAAAATATATAAATAATATTTTTTTTCAATACTTTATACAATAGTTAATAATATTCTTAATAGATATTTTAAAAAAATTCATTGTTTATACCTGTTTTTTATTGTTAATTTCGCGCGCTCACAAGCACGAGTCGCTTACTTTTCGCCGTCTCTCTCTGACTCATGCGCTGCATCGGCCTCTCTGTGTCCTGAATTATTATTTATCATTTCTCTTGAAAACTATTAACTTTATCAAGATTGATAAGGAGAGCAATGTTATTAATAATGAAATTGTCTACAATTTGGTTTGAACAAATTTTTTTTCTGGCATAAATCGGAACATGTAATTAAAATTACTTTTTTATCAGTTTATATTACTTTTTTTTTATTAAAACAGAAAGTAATTACATTGAATACCTTCTTCAAACGAAGGTTATAGATGTAGAAGTATGAAATAATGAAACAAAATTTAAAAATAAGTATTTATTATCAATATCATTTTTATATATTATATTTTTACAGTCTTCTGGATCACAACCACATAGAAGTATGCAACTAATATTATTTTTTTTACAGTAACAAGCTTTGGTTGCACAGGATTTCTTACAATTACACAATTTTTTAAGATCAGTTGGAAATGGGCTTTTGTTCATGAATAAAGGTAGCAAAGTACCATTCTCTAGTTTGTATCCGAAATTCGTAAAATCTAATGTTTCATATTGGGGATTCAATGCATTTTTCCAAATGTATGTTTGAGCAGAAGCTCTAAGTGCATGCAAATGCAAGGCATCTGATGTGCACGGAATTTTCGATAAATTAATATTAGTGCCAAAGCAACGAGAAAAGATACTTTGTCTAGCTTCATCCGCCGTGTTACCTTTTTTACCCAAAATATTTAAATACAATCTTTCTAAGCCTTTCAACTCCTTAGTACTTAAATCCAAGCCATTGCCAAGAGGGACTAAAGCATCACGATTTTCTTTTACTTTTATCATTTCTAAAGCTTTTTTTTTGTGCCAATTTTACTAGTCGTATCACAACCAGTAAATGCGTGTAAAGCAGGTAAAATTTCACAAACCGGGTACGACGCATACTTGTGAGCGCGCGAAATTAACAATACAAAAACAGGTATAAACAATGAATTTTTTTCAGATATCTATTAAGAATATTATTAACTATTGTATGAAGAATTGAAAAAATATTATTTATATTTTTTTTTATATATATTATATATATTTCATGGGTCAAAAATACCCAAATTTTTCGAACCTTTAACAATTCATATCTCTAAAAATATTAACTTTATCGTGGAAAGTCATGATACCTTTTTAATTGGTATTTTGATGAAGAATATAAAAAAAAATTCTGGTTGAAAAATAACAATTCCTTGCAATTGTTTAAACAATTTCGGTTTAAACAATATGGCACGGGGTTGCCCCATGGCAACATGCATTTATAATCAGTAGGGCAATTTGAAGAGGATCGCATAAAAAAATTGAGGAGGAATAGTTTTCGGTACTCATGCGCCGATTCCTCCTAGTCTAATATCTGAATTGAACATGTTTTTTACTTCAACGAGGAATATTTCTGATTTTCCTCGGCAAGTGTGTGTATGTGTTTATGTATACATGTGTGTACGGTGCTTCCTATTCTGTATTTCATTCTACTCTTACTCATTTCTCTGTGACAACCTCAAATGTATTTTACATAGCTTGGGCTAATAAATTATTATTATATTATTATTATTATTAGATGCGAAAACGGCAATAACATAACATTTGTTTCAAAAAAAATTAACATAATTTTTGAATATTTCATTAATTCTTAACTATTAACAATTTTATGAACTTTTATCAGGTAATAGTATATATATATAAGAAAGTCTCCAATAAGCAAAAAAATTAGAAGTAAATTATTTAAACTTTTATGTCGCCATTTGTGAAAACGGAGGTCGGAAAAAACTTGTTAGTTAACAATTGTATAACTTCTTGAAAAATCAACATAAGAATTTCTCTCCAACGGAACTTAATTTTTTCAAGTGTTTAGATAAAAGCATAATTTTTTCAAATGTTAAAATTGATATTTAATACTATAAAAAAATATTTTATGTGGTATACTGTTTTCAGCGGCCGTGCGGAGACCAATTTTTGGCGGTAAATTAAAATTATAAATAATAGAGACAGAGTTCTGGGAGTTCGTAATTTTTCATTGGAAATTTTCTCCTCTTTAATTTTTTTTTTCAAATTTCCTAATTATGAATAGTTTTTGGATTATCAGCAAAAAACTGAATGCCTTTTTTTCCCTGTTAATTTGTTAATAACAATTGCAATTTGTTATGTGCTGTAAAATCATCGAAACACATTTTTATACACGTCATTCCAATTCCAATGAGCTGTCGCTCATATTTTCAGGAGCTTTATCAATAATCAACATCATTTCGAACTTGTTGACCATACTATATGGTTAGAAACATTTCTCTACTTAGCAAAACTTTTATTATAGATCATTATAATCGCCACTCGTATACGACATCCGTCAGATTCACGATTCTTACCATAAATATAATATTCTCACAAAAACCCTACAGATGGCCTACAATGGGTTAGTAAAGTCTCATTTGGATTTTGGAACTATGTTGATCAAAACAACTAATGGGAAGATGTGGAGCAAACTAGTTTCAGTCCAATTCTAATCAAGAAGAATCATAACAGGATGCACGAAAAGTACCCCAACGAATGGCCTATGGGCAGAAACAGAGGAGTATAGGAGAAAACCACTTTCTCCTATGAAATTTTTACTTAAAATTCTTGGATATCTCGAACACCCACTGATCTCAAATTTAATGAAACTTCGGTAATTCTGTAGATCCATTCAAGTGTATTGGCGCAATGAAGAAACTTCTTATATGATTGATGCATACAACTATTTGAAACTATATGTATGTAACACCATTGTATAGGAGTAATAGATCACCTTGCTTTGAATTCGATTATAATATACATAAAAGTAGCATTCCTTGTCTGAATTTGAAAAAAACAATTTATCAACAAAATGAATATGTTTGCAAAGTCCACTCAAGAATATGAACAATCCTATTCATTTGTCTGTACTGATGCCCCTAAAATTGATGAGCAAATAGGTATGGGGGTACTCATACAATCTATAGAATATTCATTCTCTTCTAAATTACCAAGTCACATCAATATTTGTACAGCAGAAATTATAGCAATGAATAAAGGATTATGTTCTTGCATACAAAATGAAATTACGCATCGTATCATTTTTACGGACTCATTAAACGCTCTTGAAAAACTGTCAAATATGAGAATTGAAGTGATTATATTTTTTTCAACACCAAACAACCCATAGTAGATTTGAAGGAAAATGAAAATAATATTTGTCTAGCATGGATTCCTAGACATTTCGGAATACATGGAAATGAGACAGCTGATACACTTGCAAATGTGGGAAGAAAACTGTGTGTTTCCATGGAATTGAGGATAGATAGAAATTAATTATTACCACACATAAAAATAAAAAAATTAAAAGTTTTGCAGAATATTGACAAATGTCTACCCAAATAAAAGGAAGGTCTTATGCCCATGTTCAAGATTACTTTCCTCAAGTACCATGTTTTTCAAAAATTCCCTCCATAGACAGGCGGCACCTACCTACCATTATAAGAATGAGTACGGGACATTGTCTTACTGGGGCCCATTTCTATAGAATTGGCATAAGAGACACCCCAAACTGCGGATATGGAAAAGTCAAAACCTTAGAACACATAATACTGGAATGTCCTATCAATGATGTCCCAATTTCAGCTTATACGAAGAATTCAGTGAAAGTGGAATCACATCTCCAAGGAACATATTCACTGTATTGAAATAATTGAATTCAAAGGCAATGCTACTCCTTATAAAGTTCCTTAATTATAATAATGTCAATCTTTAAAATCATCATTTATAACAATTTATATCCTTATATTTTATTACCCTGGGTTCTACAAATCCAAAGTAACATTTCTGGGTGTGAATGCTCTGCCGGAGCGAAAAAAGTTTTTTCCCGTATTGTGCTATCTGTCTTCAACTCCCATTTATACCTTTCAGCATATGAATAACAATTTTAGGGTATGAGCTCCACTCTGGCTCACTTAACTGTGACCCTGAACAATTGAAATAAAAGATGAGCTGGCCAACTTTCAGGCAGGAAAGGGCCGAAGGACAAGAGAAAAAAAAAGAAGAATTCCCATAATATCCATACAATTTTTTATTTGTTCTCCACTGAAAAAATAACTTGTAACATTGGTCATGTTTTTTTTGACTTGGATGGTAATAGATTCGATGTAGCTCCAGAAACTACCTGTAGTAGTTATTTATGCAACAAGTGCAAAACCTAAGTGATTATTGCACGCGACGTGAAATTGTCCAACGAGGACGTTAATGACGCTGTATTTGCTATTTCACTGACTTGACGTTACCTCCCCGATTCCATGTGGTCGAATTGAGTTTGATATTATTCAAATTTTGATATAACATGGACCTAAGGTATCTACAGTTTTCTTGCACTCTTATTTGTAATAAAAGTTGATAACCACTCGTTTGATTCCAAATCAAACATTAAACATTTTTAATACAAGATCCCGATTATTATTATTACAGAGATTTCCATATCTGGTGGGTAAAAGATGATACGAATTTGAAGAGGGTCTTCAAATTCAACAAGTCTCATTTACATAATTGTAACCGTTGCTTTTATAATAACTAAGGATTAAATTAAATACGACATTTTCCGTTCGAGTTAGTTCAGAAAACTGGGATGTTATGATCACGAAGATTACAAAGTTTGAGGAAACTTTTATTCCATTTTATAATTTCCCGGAGGTTAAGTAATGGGAGTTATCATTACGGAGATAAAATGAACAAAGGATTCTAATAGAATTGAATGTGTGGGTACTTAGAAAACAGTCAGTGATAAGAGGAAAATTGAATTGGGGTAATGATACTGGCTGGAATAGAAAACATAATTCACTATGTCTTTTCACGTCGAAACAATAATATAGCCTATGAATTTTCGAATACAAGTTTCGTCTCTTTCTGAGAAAAAAAAAAAAACTGAAGGCGTGGCCAGTCGAAAATAAGATTTAAGAATTTATTTATTGAATCTGAAGTTGCGATCAATCAAGCGAACGAATCATGGGTCAGAAAAAATGAACAATTTTCATGGGAAACCAAAACAGCATTTCTATTTTTGTATCAACTTCAAACTTTTCAATCAGAAGTAAATATGTCCATGTAATATGGATGAAATCGAAAAATGTATAACCAGCACCCAAGGATATATAGGGTGTCCCAAGATGGCCTATTAGACGGTTCTGGAGAACGGAACTCACAGTTATTTTGAAAATTTATTTTCGTGGGGAATTAGTTCTGCTCTATCGATCTGAAATATTTTCAGCACTGCGGCGTTGCCGCTTATATTGAAAAGTAGCAACAACTTTGATAATTTTGATGAGACACCCTGTATATCATTGCATTTTTCGCTTTGCTATTGCTTTACGATCATTTTTATATGAAATTTCCCTACACCTATCTCAAGCAGCTTTCGAGAAATTCATTGATTTCCTTATTTTTTGTGCAAAACATAGCTTCAATTAAATGTTTATTACTGCGGTATTTGGACTCGAACAAAGCTGAAATTTTGGGTGTAGTTTACCAATGTTCTGTGCATTGGATATGTCTGGATAAATTCATTCTCCATTGTACAGGGTCGTTCAAAATTTGTTATTTTTCCAATAGTTACAAAAATGGTGAAAAATAAATTTTTTTGAATGGAACACTTTGTATATCATTGAATATTTTGAAAGACAATTGAAGTTTCTTTCAAATGATGTATCATGTTCATAAACCTGAATGGTCTGGTTACCGAAATAAAAGCAAATTTCTATAAAAATCAGATTATTCTGCCATATGTTGTATTAAATATCATGGAATACGTCATTATGAAAATTTGACAATTATTGCATCAATAATAAAACGTTTGCACATTCATTACAAATTTTTTTATAAGAACAGAATCAAAATGGAAGTCAATGACTATTCAAACAAAGTTTTGATGAAATTATTTATCTTCATGGTCAATGTGATCAATAAACAGTAGAGCTAGATATACGACATGTTCAGTAAAAGTTTTTGTATTTGTCAGTAGAATCCAAAAACAGAATGAAGTATTGGGTGTTCCATTTGAAATTCGAAAGTTGATATTAGTTACAAGTACATGTGGCAACAGTGCAACCTTGAAACTATTTTTAACTGCTAGATATCAGTCTTTTATCGTGGGATACAAAATTTTGAGTATTTATATCTCAGATCTCCAGAAACGTCCAATAGGCCATCGAGTTAGCAATACCCTGAATATTAATCATTCTTTGTACAATCAGTTCGTCATCTGATCATTCATACACTTTAATACGCTACAGAACCTCCTACATATTCTCGCCGTAATTGACCATGAGAGTAGGAGATTTAAGCCGGTTCTGGGTCTTCCCCCACCACTATGATTTCAGGTGTGACCTTGAATGCTTGCAGGTGTGCAATGTGTGTGTGTTTGACCTTGAAATTTGACCTTGAGATTTGTCATTGAGTTTTGACATTGGGTTTCGACGACTTTGAGATTTGACCTTGAATTTGACCTTGAGATTCATAACATTAAGTTTTGACTATGAGATTTGCCCTTGAGTTTTGATGTTGGGATTGTTTAGGCAACCTTGAGATTTGATCTTGAGTTTTTGTTTGACCTTGACTAAAGTTGTGGCGAGGCATACATATTCTGTGTGGTCATGACCTTCATGAATCCTTGCACTCTCCAAGCGAGGAGGGCGTTCATCCTCTGAGAGAGCTGAGCGTGAACTGCGAGTATTGATGAGTGTGTTGATGGTCAAGTGCGCAATGACCTCCACACTCCCATCTACTGAAAATGGGTTGGGGATGTCTCTTATGAAAATGTGTGGAGTCGTTGTTGAGAAATCAGATGTTAGATAATATCATAAGAGTGAATACAGAGTACGAGAAGTGGTGTATCAATTCAGTGAGTGTATTTTTCATCAGTGGAAATCATTTATATTTTTTCATACAGTCATACTATGTCTTCTCTTCCAAAAGTTATGGATTTGAAGAGAATCAATTCTTCAATAATTGAACATAGGGTGGGAGTTTCTGAACAAAGAGCAATATCATCATTACCCATCGGTTAAGCATTCAACATAATTTGTATGACGATTTATAACACTCGTTTTGGTAGCTCTATTCTAATGACATTACGTGATGATAATAATACTTTATTCAAATCATGGCTGTCGAAAAGTATTTCAGATGAATTCAATGCGGACAGTGTCAGTTGCATAAATGCTTCAGATTTCACATATACAATAACATATTTGGGTCAGAGTCCACAAGTATCAGGTGGTTCGGAAACTCGACCTCTAGTAGAATTCAACTTCATTGAATGATAATATTGTTTATATGTTAATAGTTAGGATATAGTGATCTTATGTTGAATATAGATATTTCTCCAGTTAAAAATAACATTTAGTGTAGAAATAATATATTTGGAGCATCACATTTTTCTCATGTAAGTAAAATTATTTGAATATCAATGGAATATATCAACAATTCTTTTTTTTTTCAGTTTCTAATTCCCGAACATGTGGATGCACTATGCCTCCCAACATTGGGTGGAAGCCGTCGACATCAATACAGCCATCGAGAGACTACGTTCCTATTTGAATGCGTTGGCTGAAGATGCCCACCATGCTACAGTCTATGATTTGAATGTTTGCTTCGATGAAGATGAAATCCAAAGATGTGCACATTCATCCGATAAGGTTGCAGTACTTTGTGAGGAATTCAGTCAAGGCGCCATCATCATACCACAGTTCTGTGAAGAAATGATCAAATTGGATCTGGAAGGATTTCTCCACACTTTTTTTCCATTCCCGCCCGATGACATCATCGAAAAATATCAATTATATGATGAACATGATGATGAATATGATCATGTAGATATTTGATATGAAATAAAACATATATTCACAAAATCTTGTTTATTTATTTTTCCATTACACATAAACATTATTGATATACTTGAAAATATTCAGATATAGCACAAAAATTAAATATTGAACATTTCAAAGTGAATTACGAACAGAGCCATCCAATGCATTGTAAGTCAAGAAGGTGTCGTGTATAATGAGTGCATAGACTTCGGTGTTGCCTGAAAATTTAGTTGTTCTTGTTTCGAACTCCAGCTTGATATCCACTGTAGATGATTTTGTAGCATTCGGTTGATGTAAACAATCAATGATGAACAGGGGATTCTGTTGAAATGCCTCAAGGTCTATAAGAGAGGTTCACTCATATCTTTGTCATAATAACTACGTTGAAAGTCCTCATATGCATAGTAAGCTGAAGAGAATTGTTTTTATCAAAGTCCAGGTTCCAACGCTCATATGGGTAGACTTCGGAGTTGAATATACACTCGGATGTTATTTGTCTGCATTCATGAATTTTGTCACATCCAGTGTCCTGTTTTCGGATGCGTTGGTACTTTGGAAGCCAATAATTATGAAGCGAGGTGTTTCCAAAGTGTTGGTTGTTTTTATTGCCCATATGTCTGAAGATGTGCTACGCAATGAGGAGGGTAATTCATAAAGATCCCACATACGATACGCCAACTTGATTTTTGAATTCAGACCACTCTCATTCATTCTACTGAATAATTTGAGCTTCTGCTTGTCATCGGGCGAAACATGTTTTATTTTCCATTCAATCTTTGTAATTTCCAAAGTGGCATCAACTTCTCCAATATATGAATTCTTGAATGAGCGAACCATAATCAAAATCAGTTCTTGTTCTGCGTTGAGAATGCCCATCAAATATTTGAGAGGAAGTTTTCCACTGAATAAATGACTGGGTCCATCAATGATGTGTTGTTTTGTGTCGGAAAGTCCCCATCCAGTTGTCAAAAGCATGTGAGAGTGTGATTGACCAAATGAAACCATATTCTTCATTGTGGATGTTATGCCTGGTTTTCGAAGAGGAACGCCAAAGCATTGTTGGATAGATAACATACTTTGTTCACTTCATTTGGTTTGAATTTTCCCTCAATATAGATGAAACTGTCGGCAATGTCCATTATTACATCTTGATTGTTGATTGCAATTCGGATTTCATCTGAATTCTTGAACAATGGTGCTCCGTACGGCTTATAGGTATGCTCGTGTAGACTTATGAGAGGATGATCGACCACTGGTTCATTGAAAATATTCAACTTGTCACTGTTTGCTTCGAGTACCATTTCATTGCCGCCTTCGAATTCTGAATCCAATAGATTTCAGAAAAGTAAGGTCTCTCGCTGACAATGTATGTCTTTGCCGTTCAGCATTCACTTGTGGAATGACCTTCTTCCCGGCAAATCTTTTCTTTTTGACGATATTTGATGGATGACGATCTTTGTTTGGTGAAAATATTTCGTATTCACTGTTTTGTCGTTTGTTGTAGCAAAAACCCATAACATTCGTAATTGTAATTTCTTCAATTCCAATATGACAACTATTTCTTCCACACTACCGAAATCAATGAGATTACTTCGATGATCCAATATGCGCAGAGTAATGTTGTCGATGAACTGACGTCCTTCCGGGCTGATGGGCATATAAATAATGTTATTTGGCTCTTTTGTTATATTATAGCCCGGCTCAACATCAACATCGGATGAAAAAAAAATATGATTCTCTTCCTCATTCATGTATGATCCTGAAATGATGTTGCAATCCAATCGAATGCGTCTCACGGGTACAAGATTCACAGGAGATATGGATTCATGCATGCGATTTGCGCTGAATTTTTTTCCTCGAATCCCAACAGGGATGCTATTGAGTTTTTAACCGACGAAACCAAAAAGGAGGAGGTTCTCTAGTCGACCCGTATATTTTTTTTTCCATAATTTTTTTATGTATGATCACGCATAACTTTTTACTGAGGCGTCCGATTCCGATTACTTTTTTTCATTGTGTACTTCGAAGGTGGTTCCATTCGAATTTAAAAGATGAAATGCACCCCTAAGGGTAGCAAAATGAAGGATATTGATCACTTACCCTCTGAATTCTGGTCCGTTAACCGATTCTATCAGGCATAACTTTTCACTGGGTTCTTCAATTTGAATGATTCTTTTTTTAATAGATAGGGTATACCTTATATTCAGATTTCGAAACGGGTAGAAAAATAGGGGATAATTGATTTTTCACTGATGAACATTGGCACACACATACGTAGTTGACAATGACAGATCGCTACTGACATTATTTCTGTTCCACATCCGTCAAAACCATTATATTCTATGAGAGGATGGAATTATATTCAACGTAATGAAATGAACTAACCAGAACAACAAAAATAATTTATATTACAACAAATAGTAAACGTAGATAATCATATTATTCAACTGGTAATAGTTGAAGTAAGGTGGGTAAGTAAGTATTTTGGAAGTAATCAAAAACAAGTAGGTAGTAATTAGTATATTTTAGCCATAAAAAATTGAAAAATAAAAACTTTTTAACAAAAAATTAAACCGACGAAATACGGAACTGAAGAGTAAAAAATAAAATGAACCTTCTCAGTCTCAGTAACTGAGCTCCTAAACTAATGTAAGTAACTAATTTTGAGTCGGCGCCAAACAAACAAGCAAATGAATTAAGTAAGGCGTAAAATTATGGCATCGAGTTGGGCGGTGACATTCTGTAATTTAATGATCTTCGTTGATTGTTTGTTTGACGCCGACTCAAAATTAGTTACTTACATTAGTTTAGGAGCTTAGTTACTGAGACTAAGAAGGTTTATTTTATTTTATACTTTTCAGTTCCGTATTTCGTCGGTTAAATTTTTTGTTAAAAAGTTTTTATTTTTCAATTCTTTGAGGCTGAAATCTACTAATTACTACCTACTTGTTTTTTGATTACTTCCAAAATACTTACCCACCTTACTTCAACTATTACCAGTTAAATAATATGATTATCTACTTTTACTATTTGTTGTAATATAAATTATTTTTGTTGTTCTGGTTAGTTTATTTCATAACAATGTATATGATTCCATCCTCTCATAGAAAATGATGATTTTGACGGATGTGGAACAAAAATAATGTCAGTAGCGATCTGTCATTGTCAACTATGTATGTGTGATAATGTTCAAAAGTGAAAAATCAATTATCCCCTATTTTTCCACCCGTAATGGTGAATAATCTCAAACAGGTCTCTCCATGTAGTGGTCGATGGAGTTTCATCTGACACTCTACTCATAAATGCTGGTGTTCCGCAAGGATCCATTCTAGCACCAACACTATTTTTACTTCACATCAACGACGCGTTGAAAGCAACTTCATGTCCCGTACACAGCTTTGCCGATGATAGTACCCTCCATACCGCTTTCTCTTCCAGGGCCCCTATATCAGCCCGTGAAACCAGAAATGAACGAGGAAGAAATGTTAACAATATAAATATGGACTTAGCAACAATTCTCGAATGGGGATCCAATAACTTGGTAGAATTCAATGCAAACAAAACACAAGCATGTCTTTTCTCTAGAAAAGCCGATCTCACTGTGCCTAACATAACTTTGTCAGGAGTAACCATACCACTGAAGTCATCCATATCGATGCTTGGTATTACTATCAGCAATAACCTTTCCTGGGAAAATCACGTGAGGTCCATTGCCAAAAGTGCATCCCAAAAACTTGGTTTTTTGTTTCGTGCCAAGAGCTATTTCACCTCCAGTCAGCTGCTTATGATCTATAAGGCACAGATCCGACCTGTCCTGGAATACTGTTCCCATATTTGGAGTGCGGCACCTAAACATATCCTGAAGCTATTGGATTCTGTCCAAAAAAGGGCAATTCGTCTCGTCGGTGATGCCTCGCTTACAAACTCGCTCACTTGTCTGGAACACCGTAGAAAAGTTGGCGATTTGTCTCTATTTCATAAATATCAACAATCGTTCCTCCTTTGGCAGTCTCTTCGAGATTAACCCGTCAAATTCAGTCTTCACACCCCTTCGTGGTCACTTTGGAGACCTGCAGAACATCACTTTCCAAAGACTCATTCATCCAACGAACTGCGAGGCTTTGGAACTCATTGCCTAGGGAGGTGTTCCCCGAGGCATACAACCTCCAGAAATTTAAGAAGAACATCAACTCCTACCTTCTTTCCCGTGGTTCCCACGATGTTCTCTGAACATTACAGGATATCCCTTTTCGTGGGAACCAGAACATATAAAAAAAAAAAAATACCCTATCTATTGAAGGAAAAATCATCTAAATCGAAGAACCCAGTACAAAGTTATGCCTGATAGAATCGGTTAACGGACCAGAATTCAGAGGGTGAGTGATCAATATCCTTCATTTTGCTACCCTTAGGGGTAGATTTCATTTTTCAAATTCAAAAAAAATTATCGGAATCGGACGCCTCAGTAAAAAGTTATGCGTGATCATACATAAAAAAATGACGGAAAAAAATATACGGGTCGACTAGAGAACCTCCTCCTTTTTGGTTTCGTCGGTTAAAAAGTACAATAAACATCCATCACAGAATTATTTTTTGTGTTAATGAGCTGAAATTTGACTTGACACCAATCTTGAAAGATCTTTAATCCAACAATTATGACTATTTCTCACCTCATCTGTGATAAGCAATAAATTGACATGTCTTCTGGGTTTTCTCTGAGAGTATCGCAAGGGCCCAATCACCTCATATTTGACTTTCTTATTTTCAATTTCAGATTCCAAACCATAAACATCAACTGAAGTATTCAAATACTGGAAAAACCATACCTGTTATATTCAAGACAGTCTCATAATGTGGATATGATGACGCCTCCGACACTTCATTATTTGTGGGAAATAATGCAGATGTCACGGCCCATGCAAAGCAGCATTCGTCTAAATTTTTAACGTTGACAACACCTTTTCTTCTCTCAATGAATTCGGGAAGTTTCATGTGGGATGATCCGCCAAATGGACTGTATTTGTTTATGTTCACCTCAAGGAACATAATTTTTTCACCACTCCATCCTGAAAAAATAACTTTCATTAAACCTTTCATCATTTGCAACAATTATTACTACAAACCTGAACCACGCTCCCCAAACTCCGTACTTTGGGCAATTATAATCTCACGAAACGCATCGAATAATCCATTCAAATCAGTTGATCGATCTGCTATACGATTGGGAGAATTGAACGATTTGCTGTCTGTCAATTCCTGGGGCTCAATGATATAACTTCCAAACACTTCCATGTTGACCTTGATGGAGTTGTGCAGTTTGATGTTTTTCTCCAATAGCTCGAGTACTTTATGCTTGATATCATTGAAAAAAGGTGTGTACTCAGTATACATATTCTCACTAGATACTCTGTAGCTAGAAATGCGTCATTTGAATGCATTTTTAATGAGGTATACACCACCACCCAAGTGAACACATGAATTCGTCCTATGTGCGAGTGTTCTATTGTGAGAGTTGACTTGACCATATGGAATTATCACATTACAACAATTACATGTATAGAGTGGTTCAGGTGGTGAGTCATCGCCATCGTCCAATTCAACTCGTTCCACTGAAATACCTCTCTGGCAAGTTTCTCGTTGATGCCGACGTAGATTATCACTACGAGTGAAATCTTCACCACAATCACACGAATACATTTCACCAACTTGTTTTCAATAGCTCACTGGAAGAGACACTGATTTGAAATACTCTTCTACTTCTTCACCCTACAACAAGTCCGATGCGATGCGCAATCTGTATTGTGAGGGGGTTCTCTTGACACTCATCAATACTCGCGGTTCACTCTCAGCTCTCTCACAGGATAAACGCCCTCCTCACTTGGAGGGTGCAAGGATTCATGAAGGTGTTGACCTCACAGAATATGTATGCCTATGCCACGACTTTAGTCAAGGTCAAACAAAAACTAATGATCAAATTTCAAGGTTGCCGAAACAATCCCAACATCAAAACTCAAGGTCAAATCTCAAAGTCAAAACTCAATGTTATGAATCTCAAGGTCAAATTTAAGGTCAAAACTGGAGGTTGAATCTCAAAGTCGTCGAAACCCAATGTATTGCACACCTGCAATCATTAAAGGTCACACGTGACGTCATAGTGGTGGGGAAGACCCAGAACCGGCTCAAATCTCCTACTCATGAAAATAAACAATTTCATCAAAACTTCGTTTGAATAGTTATTGCCCTTTTGATTCTTTTCTCATCGAATTTTTGGTAATGAACTCGCAAACGTTTTATTATTGATTGATTGACTATTTAGGTATGGAAACATGATACATCATTTGAAAGGATCTTCAATTGACTTTCAGGATAATTGATAATATTCTATTTGAAAAAATGTACTTTCCACCATTTTTGTATCTATCGAACTAATAATAAATTTTGAACGACCCTGTATAATGGAGAACGAAGTTGTTTGGACATAACTGATGCGCAAAATATTGGTAAACTACACCAAAAATTTCAGCTTTGTACGAGTCCAAATACCGCAGTAATAAACACTTAAGTGAAGCTATGTTTTGCACAAAAAATAAAAAAATCAATGAATTTCTCGAAAACCGCTTGAGAAGTATTATACGAAAATGATGGTGAAGTAATAGCAAAGCAACAAATGCAATAATATACAGGGTGTCTCATTTAGAATATCAAAGTTGTTGGTACTCTTCAATATAAGCGCTAAAAATATTTTAGATCGAAAGAGCAGAACTAATTACCCAAGAAACCAAATTTTCGAAATTATCCTGTGTCTCGTTCTCCAGAAACGTCTAATAGGCCATCGAGTGTGACACACCCTGTATATATAAAATGGAAAACAATAAAAAGTCGATTAATTTCGTATGGGTAAAAGCCCACATAGGAATAGAGAAAATGGAAAAAGTTGACGAATTAGCAAAAAATAGCATTATAACAGGAATATCACTTGATGAAAATCCAACATTGAAAGATTGTATCCAAATACAAAAACATAAAATGTTGGATCAATAGAAAATGGATTGGAAATTATATTGTGGAAATCAAATATCACGAAATACCCAGAATACCATGTGATATCCAAGAAAGTATAACACGACTTTAATAAGAATGAGAACAGGACATGCATGCTATACAGCTCATTTACACCAAATTGGTATAAAACAATCCAATCTGTGCGAAACATGTAATTAAATAGAGGATTTGGATCATGTATTCTTCGGATGCTCGAAGTTGAAATGAAATTATTCAACTATACCGGGTGACAATGGGACTAGGGCTATGCCTATATCTCCTTATCAACCGACTTGAATGAAATTTTGAACATAAATATAAGACACAATTTCGGATTGATAGACATATAAAAACAAAATGGCCGACTTCTGGTTTTGCCAGAATAGCCACCAACTTCAATTTTTCAATGGAACACATTGTATGTTTGATGTTTTTTGGATTCTACAGCTCAAATTACATACGACAGTGTTACCAAATTTTAATTTTACAATTCAAACAAAATAATATATTATTTTTTTCAGCCCAGGAGGCCTTAATTAGGAAAATCTATACTAATTCACATCAATAACTTATAGTAATAGTCATTTCATCGATAAGATCAATAACAAATCCTACAGTACGAATTTAATTTTTCTGAACGCATTTTTAACGAAATAATAACTTTTTAACAAAAAATTTCACCGACGAAATACGGAACTGAAAAGTAAAAAATTAAATAAACCTTCTTAGTTCAATAACTAAGCTCCTAAACTAATGTAGGTAACTAATTTTGAGTCGGCGCCAAACGAACAATCAACAAAAAAAAAAAATTCTGAACGGATGCCATCATTTTACGCCTTACCTGAATCTTTTGCTTGTATGTGTGGCGCTGACTCAAAATTAGTTACTTACATTAGCTTAGGAGCTTAGTTATTGAGACTAAGAAGGTTTATTTTATTTTTTACTTTTCAGTTCCGTATTTCGTCGGGTCAATTTTTTATTGAAAAGTTATTATTTTCAATTTTATGTTGCTAAAAAAGAATCATCCAAATCGGATAACCCAGTACAAAGTTATGCCTGATTGAAACGGTTAATGGACCAAAATTCAGAGGATGAACGATCGTTAATTGGCTAAAATTCAGCTCCTTCATTTTGCTACCCTTAGGGGTGGCATTTTTTTTCAATTTGATATGGGACCAACTTTGAAGTACACCCTATCCATTGAAAAAAGAAATAATCATCGAAATCGGACTACTCTATGGAAAAATATGCGTGGTATGTTGGCTGAAATCTACTAATTACTACCTACTTAATTTTTGTGATCACTTCCAGAATACTTACTTACCTAGCTTACTTCAACTATTGACTGTTCAATAATATGATTATCTACTTTAACTATTTATTGTTATATAATATAAATTATTTTTGAAAGTTCTGGTTAGTTGATTTCATCACTTTGTATATAATTCCATCCTTCCATAGAATGTAATTATTATTGTGACGGATGAAGGAGGATCTGTCAATGTCAACTACATATGTCTGCCACTGTTCACAAGTGGAAAATCAATCATCCTCTATTTTTCTACCCATAGGGGTGGATCATTCCATTTCAATTTGGAATATGATCAACTATGAGGTATATTCTATCTGATAAAAAAATAATAATCCAAATCGAAGATTCCAGTACAAAGTTATGCCTGATAGAATCGGTTAACGGACCAGAATTCAGAGAGTGAGTGATCAATATCCTTCATTTTGCTACCCTTAGGGCTGGATTTCATTTCTAAAATTCAAATGGGACCAACTTCAAAGTACACCCTATCCACTGAAGAAATAATTATCGGAATCGGACGTCTCAGTGAAAAGTTATGTGGGATCATACATGAAAAAAAAATGATAAAAAAAATTAATATACGCGTCGACTAGAGAACCTCTTCCTTTTTGGTTTCGTCTGTTAAAAATGTTTTTTTTTCCAAATGGTACCTACCGAGGGCCATATTGCCATTCGGTAGAGAATTTGAATACCAATTGAACGATATACATTATGTACCACTTTCTTTTTGTTCAAAACTAAAAACGATTAATTATTGAATTTGTACAATATTTTATACGATGCGTACAAATTTCAATGAGTTATCCCCTTAGATAAAGATGAAATGAAAGGTAGCCGTGGAATCATGGAAAACAGCAGTTGATTGATGTCATGTCAAAAGTGAAATACCAATTTTACTTGTCATCTCGTTTCGATGGTAATTTTTTTTTTTTTAAACGGAAATTAATAATTGTTATTTTCGAAATTGAGAAATCGATATGATATTGATATACAGAAGAACGCTGTCAATGCTATACGCTATTCGTTATCCCTTGAGACGGCACTCATCGAGGACCTATTTCAGAAAATTGGAAATGATGCTAAGGAAAGAACCAGCTGATCAAAACCACATCCACTTCATCGTCAGTGAAGAAGCGGAAACTAATGTTTTAGCAAATGTTCATTTCTCTACATCTGCCTCAGTGCGAGAATTGGAAATTGAATGTACAGAAAAGTATAGAAAAAACATGAATATCGCTCCTATAAATACAGTTTGCATCAGCATCTATATGAAAATGACCCAGAACGTAGACTAACTCATTGTTATTGCGTCATCATGATTTGAATAATGGTTTTGTCTTAAAGATACTGTTTACGAATAATGGTATGTTCAATAGAAATAATAAAAGTTATCGGTCTCAAGAAAATCCTAACTTGCTGAGAGAAGGTAATTTTCAAGAAAGATTTGGAGTCAACGTCATGGGGACGATAATCTTCGGACCACTTCTTTTCGACGGTTCTTTGACGGGCCAAAGATATCTACAATTCTTTGAGAACGATATTCAAAATAATATCAACGATTTACCTGAGAACATGTTTTTTTAGAGGGATGGTGCAGCACCACCTAATGCAAATATTGTTCGGCAATATCTCAGTGATACTCATGGGCATAGATGGATTGGAACAAATAGTCCAATCAGATGGCCAGCCAGATCACCCGATTTAACCGCTATTGATTTTTATTTATGGGGTCACATGAAATCCACAGTATACTCGAGGAGACCAACTTCTTTGAAGGACTTGAGAGATAGAGTTGAGCACGAATTTCAGAAAATTCCTGATGAGGTGTACAATAAATAGAACTAGTCTATGTGTGAAGGAAAACGGGCAACACTTTGAACATATCATTGGTCATTAATAAATAAAATGACTTTCCGATGGTTGTGAAACTCTTCTATTGTAAACAGGATAATGGTATTGTGAGTAGTAATTTGTATGTTGAATGTTTCACTGTTTCAGTCGTTAGATTTATTCAAACAGTTTCATTATATTTAAGTTATCTTTCCTGTAATGGGTTCATGATCATTACAAATCATGAATTTAACGAATCTACACAGAGTGCGAAAAAATATGCTGTGCGTTCCCTAAGACAAATTCAGATGCGAATCAGAAAAATAAACGGAAGCGCAAGAAAAGACCGTCGATAACTAACAGACTTTTCTGAAAATATATACGTATAAAGTAAGAAATAGAAACCGTACAAGAAATCGATCTATTAAAAAAAAGCATGTAATCATATCATTTTCCCATCACGTCACGAAAAGCTCACATTTCTTTTAATAGATATCCATTTCGGTAGCTGAATGGGATATGAGTTTCCTCCGATGATTCTTGGATCGAATCTGTTTGGTAGTCACATCATGCTTCGAGGGTAGGCGTCATGAGTGGGATTCCTGGCAGAAACGGAGCTGAAAAAACTCGGTTACGTTTTTTTGGCCTCGTCCTTCTGATACTGGATAGAAATCGGTATGTTTTACAACGGGCATGAAATTATACACAGAAAGAAATATTGGACCTGATATTAATGACTGACTGCAAAATCATTTTCCCAACGTATTTTTCCTTGAAGCAATGACCAAACCTAATGAAAATCAGTCAATTTTTGTGAATAAATAATCAACGATATCATTACTATAAGGTTACCATGTACATTAAAATAACGTAATTTCATGATTAATGTCATATTGAAATAATTTCCACAATGAAAATTTGCCCTATAACAAAAAAACAAATGCATTGTGCAAACGACCATGACGTTGTTACTACTATGTACCATTCATCATCACACTTCCTTGTAACAATACTTCAGGATATGGTTCAATGCTCAATGGGGATGGCCTCAGTACAGTGACATCTAATATATAAAATTCTCGTGAAACGGTGTTTGTAATTAAACTCCTCCGAAATGGCCTGACCGATTCTCATGAAATTTTGTGTGCATATCGGTTAGGTCTGCGAATCAGACGACATCTATTTTTCATCCCCCTAAATGTTGAGGGTGGTCCATCCCTTAAATTTATTTTTATTTTTCAGATAAAATTTGTTGTTTGTATTTTATTATTATACAGCATTCAAAAATACATACCACCCTGAATTTTCACCCTTCTGCGATCAACCCCTATTTTTCCATCGCGACTTTTATTTTATTTTATCCACAGATCCGCAATAGGGTTGTAAGATGGCAATCGAATATAATAATTGTAGTACGATAAATTGAGAACGGGATAACGGGATAAAGAAAAAACGGGATAACAGGAAAACGGGATAACAGGATAACAGGATAACGGGAATAACGGGATAACGAAAAAACGGGATAACAGGATGACAGGATAAGGGAATAACCGGAAAACGGAATAACGGGATAAATAAAGAACGGGATAACAGGAAAACGGGATAACGGGAATAACGGGATAACGAAAAAACGGGATAACAGGGGATAACGGGATAAGAAAAGGGAATAACGGGATAACGAAAAAACGGGATAACGGGATGACGGGGATAACGGGATAACAGGATAACGGGATAACGGGATAAAGAAAAAACGGGATAACAGGAAAATGGGATAACGGGATAACAGGAATAACGGGATAACAAAAAAAACGGGATAATGGGATGACAGGATGAGGGGATAACGGGATCCTAAGACGAGTGAATGAATGCAAAGACTTAGGTGTTCTCTTTGATACCAAACTTACGTTTAATCAGCACATTGAAAAAATAATAAACAATGCTAGAAGAACTCTGGGTTTTTTAATACGTAATTGTAAAGAATTTTCAAACCTCAGGGCTATTTCTTCTATCTACTACTGTTTAGTTCGCAGCAAACTTGAATATTGTAATGTAGTGTGGAACCCTAGCCACGTCAAATACATATCATCCATTGAATCAGTTCAAAAGAAATTTCTTAAATTCCTGTTCTACAAGAAACACCACACTCATCCCATTTATCACTACGAATACGATTTACTATTGGAAGAATTCAATTTTGTTAGCCTGAGAAAACGTAGAGAAATAGCAAATATCATATTTGTATACAAACTGATAAATAACCAAGTTGACTCAACATCTCTATTATCACTATTAAATTTCAATACTCCACGTATTTCGTCAAGGTCACACTTGTCTTTTCGAATCGACATGCCAAATTCACAGCATCACTACAATAGTCCAATCTCAACTATGTGTAGAAGCCTCAACAATGTACCCTCTGTAGACATCTTCTTTTCTAACTTGAATGAATTTAGAAAGCAACTGTATAAACTTATTCCAAATTAGCTTCGTCATATATACACTTTGAATTTTTTACTTGTATCTCCTTCGTGCTTTATTTATCATTTTTTATTTTTTTTATTTTTACCATTGATTATCATTTACTCCTGATTTACCATTCACTTCAAATTGTTATAATTATTATTATTATATACTCCTGTTATTGGGCTTAGGCCTGTTGGATGTATTATGTCTAAAATAAAAAAATAAATAAAAATAACGGGATAAAGAAAGAACGGGATAACAGGAAAACGAGATAACGGGACAACAGGAAGCGGAAGGAGTCAAGAGCATAGTTTAGATGGAACAACATGAAGGAAAACATAGAAAAAAAGGAATTCTACGCGGACGAGTATTTTCGGGAAAAACATTTTAGGGAACATAGAAATTTGGACAGGACAACGTCTGTCGGGTCAGCTAGTCATTTTATAAATGCGTGGAAACATTAGCCCATACACCCATTCATTGATATTAGTACTCAATTAATCGATCAATTACTCTCAATATCTCCCAATGTACTTGGTCTTGTTGTCAATGTCCGAGTGCCTTGTGTGAATGCTGAGATTCAACTACACCCCATCCCAAACGACGTTGAACCAATCAACGAATTTTCCTTCAATTTAATATACATTCGGGATCGCAGTATGAACGGTTCTGAGAACTGTCCTACATAGATACTCGCGAGTACATCGATACCTTCAAATCATCGTAATGAGGAATACAGTTGGTTGGTAAATGCACAAAAAACATTAATGTTAATACACTCTTGTGATTGGACAATGAACTCATTGTAGGCCATGAAAGAATGTCGCTAATCGTTGAAATAATTCTAATTCTAATTAGGGATTGAACAAAAAACTTTCGGTGATGAAATACATGTTTTGATAATTAGTATAGGGATTAAAATTGATTGGTTAATATACAAAATACATTGATGCTCAAGGAGATGTTCAAGGGAATTGTATCGATGAACATGGTCCTTAAGCAATGTTCTTATAGTGAACATATACACACCTCTTCATCAGGCAATCAACAACTGAACATTAAAGTCATCACATAGGGCAAATACATTGTCGTAATGCTTGTTTTCATTACAAACAGGTCACTTTTTTATTCGACGAAAAAAAAAAGAAGGAGCTTCTCTAGTTGACCACGCATAACTTTTTACGGAGTTGTCCGATTTTGATGATTATTTTTTTTAAAGATAGGGTTGACTTCGAAGTTAGTTCCATTTGGATTTAAAAAAAAATCCACTTCTGCGGGTAGGAATTCTTTCTTCTCAACCGATTCTACCACGAATAACTTTGCACTGGGTTATCCGATTTGGATGATTTTTTTTATTGAATAGAGTATGCTTTGAAGTTGTCCTACCCGAATAACACGCTTGAGGGTAGGAAAAAAGGGGATGATTTATTGATTTTACACCTGTGAACCGATTTTGTTAAAACTTCTCACACATATGTAGTTCTGATGACACTACCACATACGGAGGTCCAGACTTAATTTGATGATGAAAACGGAAGATAGTCGAAGGATCTCCTCAACGGTTCACAGCAGCTACCCGTGTTTGGGGTAATATGTACATATATAATTACATGTCCTGACTAACTGACTCACTGATTGACTAATATACGATCAACGCCCGGATCAAACCGCTGGTCCTCAGAGCTAAAATTTTGACAGCATATATTTTTGATATTCCATCCCTGAAGGGGTGAAAAGGTGGGTAAGAAAGGGGGTGGAAGTGAAAGAACAGTTGGTTTTGAAATAAGAGTCATGGAAATTAGTATTAAGGCTCTTCATCACAAATGAAGATGAATGTGTTCCAGGGTTTCTGAAAATTCAATTATAGAGGGGTAAAATGGGGATTGAAAGTCTGTTTAGTTAGTTTGCGAGTAAAATATAAAAATTGTATTTGAAGTCTTTGATAAACATAGAAGAAATGTGTATTTCAGTGTTTTTTCAAATTCAACCACCAAAGGGGTGAAATGGGAGTGAAAGTTTGTAATGAGTGCTCCGTTAGTTTTCAAATTGGGGTGATAAAAATAAGTATTTTGGGTCCTTGTAGGGAATAAAGAAATACAGGTTTCAGTGTTTTCATAAATGCAACCCCTATGGGGCTGAGAGTTTGTGTAAAGGTTCCGTTAGTTTGGAAGTTAAGTTCATGAAAATTGGTATTTGGTTACAATAAAAAAATACATGTTTCAGTATTTTAAGAAATTCCGTCTCCAAAGGTGGATAAGTAAGTATTTTGGAGGAATGCAAATCAAGTAGGTAGCAATCAGTAGATTTTAGCTACTGAAAACTGAAAAATAAAAACTTTTTAACAAAAAATAAAATCAACGAAAAAAAAACTGGAAAGCAAAAAATAAAATGAATCTTTTCAGTTTTAATAACTAAGCTCCAAAACTAATGTATGTAACTAATTTTGAGTCGGCGTTAAACAAACAATCAACGAATTTAAATTACTTTGAAGAAATGATAAAGACAAAATAACATGAAAATGCAACGTGAAACTCCAGCGATAAAAATTAACATTCTAGAAGAGCGCCCTTCGCACGACCACTCGCAAAGACATGTGCTCTCACATGTGTGCCCGTTCGGGTAGCTGTCTCGCTGATATTGACTTCGAGAACGCTCGGAAATTTCCAGCGAAGAGACTCGCCGTCGCCGCGGACACCGTTGCCAACATTTTACGCTTTACGTAATTAATTTGATTGTATGTTTGTTTAGCGTCGACTAAAAATTAGTAACAGTTCATGCATTATCAATTGAAGAAGCATAAAAAACAAACAAGTTTTCCAGTTTCGAGGCGGAATCCTTTTAGCAGCAGAGGCGGAACTAATTTTATTTAGATATTTGAATATTTTAAAAATACGTTAAAATAAAAAAATATGCCATTAACGAGCAAATATGTAATAATAGGCAATCGGATCATCATAATTTCATTTTCCCATGGTCGAAAAAAAGCCACATTTTCCAACAAAACACATCACAACCATAGAAATCTTTTAAAACCTATTTCGATCCCAGACCAGAGAAGCTACTGGCTTTTATGTATTTAGACCCTGAACAAGTATATATCTGGTGATTTATTAGTCTCAACGTATAGACACACCTACACGCATTATCATTGACTTGCGGTCCGTTTTAATTGACTGCTGAAGATCTAGACAGCTGTCACTCAAACCCACGTTGACTATGGGCTCTTTTGATCTTCCCTCCGCCGACGGAGAATGTTAACGAGTAGTACACATTATTTTTCGCTCCGATTCTTTGCATATACGTTCGTGTTAGCGAAGTGAGTTTCTGATTTGCTCCCAATAGAAACAGCTTCTGCGATTGAAAATGGTTAAACATACATACATTCATTTTGGAGCTTAGTTATTGAGAATAAATAGGATCATTTCTTTCTTTTTTCGTCGGTTTTATTTATTGTTGAAATTTATTTTTTTTGTTCTTTGTACTTATTTCCCATTATTGAATTGCGGTATAATCGGAAGGAAAATCAGCCTTGAATCGAGAAGTTGTTGAGGGTAGGCTGCGGTAATATTTTATAATTGTAGGTATATCACAAAACGAAACAGGAGAATTACTGAATATATTTACGAATCTAATGAATTTATGGTATTCACCATAAAAGAAGAACGGGCAACGACCTACCACGTTGAATCTACCGGTTCTCGTCTCCTGGAAATCTACCCATAATTCACAAACACAAATATAAATAAAATATCATTCACAAACAATCGAAAACTACCCCAAATTTTGGAATAAGTCAAATGACAGGTGTCCGAAAAATAGCTCTGAAACATACATGTTCTTACTACATGCTCGAGAGAACAGTGCTAAGATCTGCTGGGACGGACCTAATATCCTCGTACACGTAGGCAACGGTTCGTCTTTGAGTCGGAACGTCCGTCTGGGACGCTGCGGTTAACGTGGCACCCCGGGGGAACGATCCGGCTCTCTCCGGACTGGGGGCTGCGCGAACAACCTCCAGCCGTTTCATTGTATATAATGTAATTATGTAAATATTAGTTAGTAATATAGATTAAGAACATGAACTGTACTCACCAGAAAACTGAATAAACTTTTTTGAATTGAATTGAATTGAATTGGTTCTCGTCTGATCACCGAAGTCAAGCAACGTCGGGCGCGGTTAGTACTTGGATGGGTGACCGCTTGGGAACCCCGCGGGTCGTTGCCTGAAATTTTAATAATAATACTCCACTTGTGTCTGGCCGAAAAACGAAATGTCCAAGCCAAAAAAAAAAAAAAAAAATAAAAGAAGAGGACACCAATTTCTGTGTCCCCTTCCTCGATACCAAACTAATCTGAAGACAACACTATGGTCATTTGCTGGTATACAAAATCGAGTAACTCGGGCTACATTATGAATAATTCCATCCAAAGCAACAAAAAAAACAACCTCATATAGGCTATGGAAAATAGAGTCATGAGAACTAGTCATGGTAACAAAACTTGATGAAATATTCACAATTATTCGAAAACAATAGTTACTGTAACGTAAATAAACTTAACTTGGTTTATACTAATTTATTTCACACTTAATCTACAACTTAATTTATATTACTACTCCACTGGTATAGCTCGATCGTATGGGCTCGTTCAGACTGTTCTTGCCATCTTGAGGGCTACCTATTTATCTCCGTCACAGGATTCCCGATCTTTCGAATTCCGGCAGTTGGCGACGGCATGTTCCAATTGTTTCCAATATTGACCGTTGTTTTCCGCGGAAGAGCGACTGGATGGTTCTCGAATATCTCCGGGGATGATCTCATCGCTGTCGATGGCAACGTGTGAGGCGACAGGTCCGGCCTAGGTTCGTTACATTGCCCCCTTCTTAAAGACATTTCGTCCCGAAATTTCATCCTTGGAGTGTGACGATATCTGCATAACTCCCCATATCTGCACCGTGAAGTTCGATGGAAGTAACACTCCACGGTCTTCATGATCGGTCGTGGAAGGGGGTTACAGCAAACCAAAATCCTGACGCCGCTGGATTCAAATATCGCCTCCAGCATACTTCTTATGACTCTCCAGTCCAACCCATCAATACCACAGGATAGTTTTGGAATTGCTAGATCCGCCAGATTCTGGTCCACCATAGTATCTCTTAGTTTGGTGAGAATCTTCCAGACATCTTCATAGGATGGTTTATCTTGGGAATGCCTCTTGGTAACTAGGTAGTAGATGTTTCTCTGGCCTTTCTTCAACTGTAGCACCCCACCAACTTCTGGATTCTGCTCCCGCAGTGTTTGGAGTTGACCAAATTTCTTGGAGAACACTACGGCGATGCCCCTGGACATTCGAAGATCTTCTGCCACACAGTGCGCTAGTGCGTAGTCAGCAGGCACCTCGAAAAGGTCTCGTGACTCCTCTCTAGTAACCCATGTAGAACTTTCTGCCCGTTTGAATACAAGGACATAAACTTCTCGAACGTCATATCATCCTCCGGTGGCTTGAGGGTGCGAACTTGGTCATGGTTTCCACGAAAAGGTCTCGTGACTCCTTGGTTTCCTCGGGTGGCTTATGGATTCGGTACACAAGGTCGTTTATCCTTTTCACGATTTTATACGGGCCTTCCCACGAGTTCCGCAACTTTGGTGATAGTCCACGACGACGTTTGGGGTTGTACAGCCAAACCAGGTCATCAACCTTAAATCCTCCAGCGTCGGCCTTGATGTCATAGGTCTTCTTCATTTTATCGCTGGCACTCTGGATGTTCAACCGGACTCGTTCGTGGATGTCGTCCATTCTCTGCCGAAGTTTGCTGACGTAGTCCTCTCCCGCAGTGTCTTGTCCTGGCGGTATCCCAAACTTCAGGTCACAAGGCAGTCGCAGTTCTCGGCCCATTATAACACTAGCAGGAGTTTGACCGGTTGACTCGTGTACTGCGGATCGATAGGCCATCAGAAACAAATGAAGATGCTGGTCCCAGTCTCTTTGATGGTCAGAGACAACCTTGGACAAGTGGCGGTTGATCGTCCTGTTCATCCGTTCCACCATTCCATCGGACTGCGGATGTAGGGCCGTGGTTCTTGTCTTGCGGATGTTCAGCAGTAGACATATTTCTTGGAAAAGGTTGGATTCGAAATTTCTGCCTTGATCCGAGTGCAGCTCCATTGGAATACCGAATCGACATATCCACTCTTTCACCAAGACGTCGGCGACGGGGATGGCTTCCTGGTTGGGCAGGGCATAGGCTTCCGCCCACTTACTGAAGTAGTCCATTGCCACAAGGATGTATTTATTCCCGTGGTCGGATACGGGAAACGGGCCGGCGATGTCAATGGCGATTCTCTCGAACGGGCTGCCTACGTTGTACTGACGCATCGTGGCCTTGGGTCGTATTCGAGGTCCATTGCTTGCAGCGCATGCAGCGCACTTCCTGCACCAGTCCTGGACGTCAGCTTGACAATTGGCCCAGTAAAACCGTTGCCTAACTTTCTGCAGGGTCTTCGTCACTCCCAGATGTCCTCCGGCGACTCCATCATGGATTTCCCGCAGCACTTCCTCTCTTCTGTTCCTGGGAACAATTATTTGGCGTCTGTCTTCCCCACCAATATCGGCCTCCAACACACGTTTCAGGATCCCATTGTCCAGAATAAGAGAGTTCCATTGTGCCCATAGGACTTAACAGCCGGCGAGTAACCTGCGACTTCCTGCCATGATGGTCTTCGATTGCCCTTCTTCCAGCTGACGACTAAGCCAAGGTCGGGGTCCTCTCTTGGTCTTTCTGGATCTTGCTGTCATTCCAGTTGTCATCCATTGCCGCGGTTCTACAAAGTGTTGCTTCTTTCTTCTGCTCGTCGGCAATGTGAGCAATCATCTGACATGGTCTTCGCGACAAGGCATCTGCATTCTTATGGCTAGTTCCGGCTCGATGTTCGATCTCGAAATCAAATTCTTGGAGTCTCTCGATCCAACGTGCTACATGACCCTCAGGATTTTTGAACTGTAAGAGCCATTTGAGAGCTTCATGGTCAGTTCTCAACAGGAATTTTCTTCCATACACGTACTTGTAGAAGTGCTCCACTCCCTTTACAACAGCTAACAGCTCTCGCCTGGTGACACAGTAATTGCGCTCTGGTTTGCTAAGCGTCTTGCTGAAATAACCAATGACCTTCTCCTGTCCCTCCTGGATCTGAGATAGGACAGCTCCAAGTCCCACGTTGCTGGCGTCCGTATCCAAAATGAATTTCCCTTTGGGTAGGGATAGCTCAGTACAGGTGCGTTGATCAAAGCCCTTTCAGCTTCCTGAATGAGTCTTGACATTCTTCGGACCACTGGAACTTTGTTTGACCTCCGTGAGCCTGGTCAGTGGTTTAGCGATGTTGGCGAATCCCAGCACATATCGGCGATAGTATGTGCATAAACCAAGGAAACTTCGAAGTTGGTGAATGTCTTTGGGATGGGCCAATCCTTAACAGCTTTGATCTTCTGGTCATCCACTGCTACTCCTTCCCCAGAGACAACGTGGCCGAGGTATCGTACTTCTTTTTGGAACAGATGACATTTCTTAGGGCTCAGCTTCAATCCGGAGTTCCTCAGTCGCAGGAATACTTCCTCCAAGTTTTTTACGTGGTCCTCGAACGATCTGCCGACGACAATTATGTCGTCGAGATACACTAGACACGTGTTCCATGAGAGTCCCTTCAGCACTGTCTCCATCAATCTTTCGAATGTGGCGGGAGCATTACAGAGCCCGAATGGCATAACGGTGAACTGCCACAATCCTGAGCCGATGGTAAAAGCAGTCTTTTCTCGATCTTCCTGAGCCAGTTCTACTTGCCAGTATCCACTTTCCAGATCAAGGGTCGAGAAAATCGTGGAACCAGCCAACGTGTCTAGGGTGTCATCTATTCTCGGGAGAGGGTAACTGTCCTTCTTCGTGACATTATTAAGTTGGCGATAGTCTACACAAAAGCGTGTCGATCCATCCTTTTTCTTCACCAGTACGACTGGAGAGGACCAGGGACTGTCAGATGGTTCGATAACTCCTTCTTTTCCCATATCGCTGACTATTTTGTCAGCCTCTTCCTTCTTGGCAAGAGGAAGTCTTCTTGCTGATTGCCGGATCGGTCGGGCACCCCCAGTATCAATCTTGTGCTGGACCACATTAGTTCGACCTCCTTTTCCTTGTCCGGTATCGAAGATGTCTTGGTACTTCTTAACTAAATCTCTTAGTTTGGGCTGTTGAGCTGGTTTTATATCTTTGGAAGAGATGGCAACTAATTTTTCTAGTTCTGTGGGCAAGTTGTTGCGTTGGCTAATCGTACCTCGTACACTCCGGATCACTGAGGAAACTGACGAGCAGTGCCCCAATATTGTTCCTTTCTTCAAGGTCACTGGAAAATAATTGATATTCATGACCCTTACGGGCACAAATTTGTCAGCACGCAACAAGGTCATCCCTAGTGCAATCCTCGTCCAATTTTCTCATCATGAAGTTTGGGCTCGAACATCACCACGTTTCCACTGCTCGTACTCCCGTCCAGGCGAGCCTCCAGAATGGTTTCAGCCCTCTCAGGTACGCTTACATCTTCAGCCAACAACACACGGATCAACCCCTCACTTCTCCCATGAAGCACCAGCTCTTCTCCGTTGACACGTAGGACGCCGTCTTTGAAATCCAATTCAAACCCTCTGGAATTCATGATGTCCATTCCGATGATTGCATCGTCTTCGATGTCCGCTACAAGTGCCTGATGTTTCACTTTAGTGCTGCCCAAAATTATTTCAATCGGTAGCTCGCCATATACAGTAGCTGGCTCCCCTGTTGCTGTGCGTAGCTTCCAAGTTGTCGGTTCAATCCGTTCCGGTGTTCTGGCAAAGGAAGGCCCGAGAAATGTCCTAGTCGCACCTGTATCTAGCAGCATGGTGCAAGGCTCGTTATTGATGAGACCGTCTACGAAGACACCTTTGTTCTGTCGTTGAAGGATCGCGACATATGCGTTGTTAACCGGGGCTTGCCGGACACATGCCGACGATTGCCCCTTCTCGTCGACCTTTTTTAGTTTTCCTGCATCGGAGTCGATGAATGTTGGACATTTGCTACGCACATGTCCAATTTTGCCACAATTCCGGCATCTCATCTGTCTTTTCTCAGGCAACACTTCCTTCATCACTTTTCTTATGGCAGCTTCCAAGTTAGCAGGCTCCTGTGAGTCTTCCTCAATCGTTTGAACTTTACTTTGGCTTTTGCAGCATTGTTTTGCTGCTTCGAATTCCAAAGCGCGTGCCAGTGCGTCTACGAGATGTGTTGGACGAGCTAATATCAACGCTTGTCTGGTTTCTTGGTCACGGAGTCCATCCAAGAATGCCTGAACCGCTAATCGCTCCATTACATTTTCCGGTATGGCTGGATATGCGAGACGAACCAAGCGTGCAATGTCAGTTTCAAATTCTTGTAAGGATTCGCCCGATTTCTGACAGCGATTTTTCAGCTGGGAGTGGTATACGTGTTCCAAATGGGCCTGGCCATATCGTAATTCTAGATGTTCAATCAGCTGATCATAGTCCTCCTGTTCTTGGGCGGTAAGAACTTTTAGAATATTCGTCGCTTCTCCACGTAATGCAAGTGTCAGTGCTACAGCTCTTTCCCCTGCATTCCATCCGTTTGCTTTGGCCGCTGCTTCAAACTGCCGGCGGTAATTTGCCCATGGAGTTTTTCCGTCGAACTGAGGCGGCTTCATGGAAAGCTTCCCTATTTCTGAAATGACCTTGACATCTTTTATACCCTCTTGAACTTTATCCACGTTCAAACTCAAGTCCAGCATTGCATTTTCGTTAACCATCTCTGTGGAGGACGCACTATTAATTTGTTTTTCCAGCTTACTGATCGTTTCCTTTATTTTGTCCATTTCCGTGTTCATTTGCTCCCTAATTTTATCTATCTCTGTCTCAACGGTTCCCATTCTTTCTTCTAGAAATTTAGCCACACCACACAATTCTTTTTTTAGGCCTTCTGTGTTTTCCAGGAACTTCTCTTCCAGGCTTCTTGCATTTTCTTCCAGGCTTCTTGAATTTTCTAGAAGCTTCTCTTCCAGATTTCTAGAATTTTCTTCAAGCTTCTCTTCCAGATTTCTAGCATTTTCTTCCAGGCTTCTTGAATTTTCTAGAAGCTTTTCTTCCAGATTTCTAGAATTTTCTTGAAGCTTCTCTTCCAGATTTCTAGCATTTTCTTCCAGACTTCTTGAATTTTCTAGAAGCTTCTCTTCCAGATTTCTAGAAAGCTTCTCTTCCAGATTTATAGAATTTTCCTGAAGCTTCTCTTCCAGATTTCTAGAATTTTGTTGCAGTTCTTCTTTCACGGATTTAGTAGTTTCTTCGAGTTTATTCATTACCAAACTTAAATCACCTCCGGGAACTTCGAATAAAAATGTTTCGGGGTCCTCACCTTCTTGTATAAGTCCTTCTGCAAGTCTTTCCTGGAGTACTTGCTTTTTACCCGTTGTTTCCAGTTCCCTTTCCTCCAATTCCTGTTTCAATTCCGCTACCTTCAAGTCCGCAAGGCGCACTTTTCTTGAACACATTTTGTCTTTGACGAGGTATCAGTCTGTTTCACACGAAAAAGTGTATCAGTTTGTTAAAAATTCACTTCGCGAATTCTTTTCCACGGGCCACCAGTCTATTGTCTGTTTCACGCGAAGAGTGTATCAGTTTATATTCCCACGCACAATTGTCCACTTCGCGAAAACCGGTCCACTGTCTATTTTGGGCGTACAAAAAGGTCTATCAATTTATTTTTCTGACTATCCACGATCACTTGTTTATTTTCAAAATCTCACTTCCGACACCAATTGTAACGTAAATAAACTTAACTTGGTTTATACTAATTTATTTCACACTTAATCTACAACTTAATTTATATTACTACTCCACTGGTATAGCTCGATCGTATGGGCTCGTTCAGACTGTTCTTTCCATCTTGAGGGCTACCTATTTATCTCCGTCACAGGATTCCCGATCTTTCGAATTCCGGCAGTTGGCGACGGCATGTTCCAATTGTTTCCAATATTGACCGTTGTTTTCCGCGGAAGAGCGACTGGATGGTTCTCGAATATCTCCGGGGATGATCTCATCGCTGTCGATGGCAACGTGTGAGGCGACAGGTCCGGCCTAAGTTCGTTACATTACCCTCCCAAATTGATTAACCATTTATTTTAGTTAGATCAATAGACACCACATCATCTAACAATAACACTTATAACGCAAAATTACACATCAGTAACATTCTATTATCTTATTACCCTATTTGGGCCAACTGTCATATACATTCAAAATAATTCTCCAGAAATGCAAATCAGCATTCGAAACTAAAAGACAAAGATAATCCATTACAACTATCTGACGTTGTTTATTCTATCTCTTGGAAGAAGAGATCAACCTCTACAATTTGTATATTTTGTATTTTCACCTGAGAGGTGGAAAATGTGCTGGAAAATGTCACTGAAAGATGCTCCAAACGCTTGAAAGTGCGCTCGAGGCAGAGTCGAGTAGAGGTAGTGGGGGAACAAGCCAGCGGAGTAGTTACAAAAAATTTTTATTCAAAATTCAATTAACAGAGCTATGAAACTTGCTCACCCAAAATTCAGGAAGAGTAATATAGAAAAAATCGAGGATATTTTGAAAAAAATAATTACGCTAGCCACTTTGCAGAAAAAGAATTGAAAAACGAATACATGCGATCCACAACAAAAATTATAATGGAGAAAAGAAAATAACAACATAAATACCTTCACCATACATGGATAAACTATCGAATAGAATTATTAAAACAATGGAAAAATACAACTTAACTATATCACACCGACTGCAAAATACGAACAAAACCATTTATTCAAAATTGAAGCAGAAATACCGAAAAACAAACAAACTCATATAGTATATAGAATACCGGTAAAACTGTCAAAGTACCTATATAGGACAAACAAAACAATATTTTCAAAAACGAGTACAAGCCCACAAATACTCAAAAACTGTCATTACAAGAAAAATAAAATCAACATAAGTTTGACACTGACAATGTTGAAATTGTGACCAAAAAAAGGAATCCAAGAGAAAGAATATTTCTTAAAATGATACATATAAAAAAGACCCCAACAGCATTAACAAAAGAAAAACTTGTGACAGATTTATAACAACCTTTTTTAACTTAGTTTATAGTAATAATAATGAAAACTGATCTTTATATGCTGCCAAAAAAATACAGTCTGGCTCATATACAGAACTCAATCTAAACAATCCAGGGTACTTATGAAGAGGGTAAAAATGCATGAAAGATGAACAATCCATTCCCAATAACTTCGAAGTCACAAACCTACAATAACGTTCATACAATGCAAACGCAGAAATTCCAATGAAAGTGAATACTCATATATATTACCGATAATTTTTAACCGACGAATTCAAAAAGGAGGAGGTTCTCTAGTCGACGCGTATATTTTTTTTTATCATTTTTTTTAATGTATGATCACGCATAACTTTCCACCGAGATGTCTGATTCCGATAATTCTTTTTTCAGTGGATAGGGTGTACTTCGAAGTTGGTCCCATTTCAATTAAAAATGTGGAATCTTCCCCTGAGGGTGGCAAAATTTAGGATAACTTTCTACTGGGTTCTTCGATATATATGATTCTTTTTTTAATTTATAGGGTATACCTCATATTTGGATTTCGAATGAAATTATCCACCCTTACGGCTGGAAAAATAGGGGATAATTGATTTTTCACTTGTGAACATTGGCACACACATATGTAGTTGACAATGTCAGATCGCTACTGTCATTATTTTTGTTCCACATCCGTCACAATCATGGAGAGGATGGAATGATATACAAAGTAATGAAATAAACTAACCAGAACAACAAAAATAATTTATATTACAACAAATAGTAAAAGTAGATAATAATATTATTTAACTGGTAATAGTTGAAGGAAGGTGGGTAAGTAAGTATTTTGAAAGTAATCAAAAAATGAGTAGGTAGTAATCAGTAGATTTCAGCCACAAAAAATTGAAAAATAAAATATTTTTAACAAAAAATTAAACCGACGAAATACGGAACTGAAAATTAAAAAATAAAATAAACCTCCTTAGTCTCAATAACTTAGCTCCTAAACTAATGTAAGTAACTAATTTTGAGTCGGCGCCAAACGAACAATCAAGAAAAATCATTAAATAACTTCAAAAAAATTATCAGAATGTCACCGCGCAACTCGATGCCATCATTTTACGCCTTGTCTGATTCATTTGCTTGTTTATTTGGCGCCGACTCAAAATTAGTTACTTACATTAGTTTAGGAGCTTAGTTATTGAGACTGAGGAGGTTTATTTTATTTTTTACTTTTCAGTTCCGTATTTCGTCGGTTTAATTTTTTGTTAAAAAGTTTTTATACAATGTGAATAACGTGTTTCATTTCGAACCATATATTTTTGAATAATTATTTTAGTACATACATTTTTATATTGTGTTAAGTTGAATATTTCCATATTTTTTATTTTAGTGTTTTCAACCTGATGATGACAAATACTATGTCGAAACGTCTAATTGACTGAATCAGACCTTTATTCCGAGAAATTGAAGAAAATATATATGTGGTCAAGAAACTGACGAATATATATATATATATATATATATATATATATATATATATATATATATATATATATATGTATATATATATGGGAAGTGAGGTTATCTTGAATCCTGGTATATGTTTATCTTTTTGGTCGGGGGCATCTTCAGTATTTTTTTCTTTTTTGGTTTAATGTTTTTTATTTTACAGTTGGTTTACAAGATCATCTGAAAAGGGGAAAATACAATTAATTTCTTGTTGTGTGACCATGTCTTAGATCTATGTGGGTGAATTAGTATTGGGGTAGCAGAGGGATGGACAAGTTTATTACATACCTTAGTGATCATTTTGCTCAGGAAATAAGATTTATTTTTTGTTGTATACTATAATTGTTGAATATCGATGGCGTGTTGTGTTAGCTCGTTTTGTTTAGGTGCCATGGCTGTGTGCTGGTGAAATTGGAGAGTGTTCATGCGCGAGAGTCTTATATGTTGGTGGGGTTTGTTTTATCAGTGTAGTTGGTGTACCTGTGTGACCATCGATCATTTCATCTCGTGGAGAAGGGGGTATTGAGGGTGATGGGCGCGAGCGTGTGTGGAGTTTTGGTATCAAAGGATTTATTGTGTTATTTGAGAAAATGGATGAAAGCTAATGTGAGAAATTAGGGATAGAAACTGTGTATTGTATGGTATATTTGACTAAGGTTGTTGATGTCTGTTCTATTGTTCATCGTGTTGTTGTTTTTTTGATATATATATATTTATATATATATATATATATGTTTATATATATATATATATATATCATTTCCTTTATATTCTTTTTTCTTTTTGTTCTCTTGGGCGAGTATTTTTGTGTTATTGAAATCTTTTGATACCAAAACTCCACACACGCTCGCGCCCATCACCCCCAATACCCCCTTATCCACGAGATGAGATGATCGATGGTCACACAGGTTCACAAACTACAGTGATAAAACAAACCCCACCAACATATAAATCTCTCGCACATGAACACTCCTATTTCACCAGCACACAGCCACCGCACCTAAACAAAACGAAGTAACACAACACGCCATCGATATTCAACAATTATTGTATACAAAAAAAAATCATATTTCCTAAGCACAATGATCACCAAGGTGCGTAATAAACTTATCTACCCCTCTGTTACCCCATAACTAATTCACCAACAAGAAATTAATTGTATTTTCCCCTTTTCAGATTATCTTGTAAACCAACTGTAAAATGAAAAAACATCAAACCAAAAAAGAGAAAAAAATACTAAAGATGCCCCCGGCCAGGGGCGAAACGTCTATAGTGCCAATTAAAATTTTTGATTTTGATTTCAACAACAGAATCTCAATCCCAAAAATTTCCTACCGAAAAGATAAATATATATATATATATATAAAGTTTGTAAATGAGATATACATGTGAATATGCGGGTGCCTATGTTTACCATCTTAATCTCAAAATTTTATCACATTTTTCTCGATGAAATTATACTATAAATTACTTGATGTTCACCCAAGTCCTCCTGAATGGAGGAATTACATCAGTCCATGCACAACCAATTTAGCTCCAGTGGAGGTTGTTTCTTCTTTTATGGGGGAGAAAAACAAAATTCATTCTTCAGAACCCTTGAATGTTCTTGTGAAATCACAACCAATATTTCACCACTCAAGTCACACAAACATCTTTCCTTTGAGAACATTCCAAACCATACACATATATGCTTTGGTAAACTGTGATTTTCGGCGAATTTGTAGGGGAATAACTTTGAATATCTTGTTTTCCGAAAATCTGTTTTATTACATCACCATATGCATATCCATTCGTTTTCATTGTGGTATAAGGGTAATTATACGCTCTCTCTCATTATCGAATTTTCTATATGAATTTATTATAATTTCAACACAAATTCTCATTATTTGGTGCCTTTGATAACGATATTTGAAATTAATATAAATAGATTGGATAGTGTGAAATCCATTGACATATATCATTCGGTATCGTATTCATGAATACAGTATAATGTTTTTTTGTGGAATGAATTTGTATCACAAAGGAATTTCAATACACTAACCCCGTAAAACATATCACTTCCTTCTCATGCAAAGGCCTGGTTGTAGTTGTAGTATCTCAACTAAACGAGCCCCTAGTGACTGTTGATCTGCATCACCCGCCACTAGAGATCGTATTGAAATTTGATATAACATCTGAAACATTCGAATAAAAGTTTTTACTAACATATAACTTTCTCAAAGCAAACTTTTCCCGACTTTACGAGGACCTTCTGAAGGCAGATTGGTCCTTTATTGATTGTTTGGTCGATGTCAATTCTGCTTGCTTTAAATTTTATTTGCATTTAGATCAGTTTTTTCAGCACGTACTCAAGAAACTCATTGCAAACTCTTCCTACTCCTCCTGGTTTACTGGTAGTATAGGTCATTGGGAAATCAGAAGAAAAGAATAGGTACCTTCGTTAATTCGAAGCAACCGATGATTTAACTTATAAAGAAAAGTTTAAAGTTATTCGCAGGGAAGTTAAGGACGACATATCTGCAGCTCGAAGTAACTTTGCAACTTCAGTCGAAGCTAACATAAAAAGCAACCCTTCCAAATTTTGGTCATATTTAAATACATTGCGAAATGAATTTCGCATTCCCAATACTATGAAGTTCCAAGGTCAAGATTTATCTAATCCCGAAATAATAATCAGTGCATTTGCTAACTACTTCCAATCAGCGTTCATCAACCCGACACCCTTGAATAACTTAGTGGATTAAGAGCCTAAAGTACCTACACTATCGACTCCTTATATCCCAGAGAAACTTAGTGCAATGTCTGAAATGGCTAAAACCCAAATTGACATCTGGGCCATCATTCATTGTGAAGGACTGTGCCATAATTTTCGCAAAGCCACTTAAATTTTGTTTTGATCTTGTATTATCAACGTGTTGATTCCCTGACATCTGCAAAAAAGGTGAAATATGCCCTATACTCTAAAAGGCGACATAAGTTACATTGGGAATTATAGGCCCATCATCATCCTTTGTAATTTTAGCAAAGTTTTTATCAGCTCATGTCAACTGACAATTAGTGCATTATCAGCACGGCTTTGTACCAGGCCAATCACAGTCACAGTAACCAACCTGCTCGAAATTACACAATTCATTTAAGATAATTTGGACAATTCAGAAGGGGTCGATGTCGTTTACATTGACTTCTCCAAAGCATTTGATCGCCTCCATCATGGTATTCTCTTCAAAAAACTTTCGACGATCTTATAATGTTTTCTTACTCTTATCTATCCAACATAATCCTCAGAATCCTCAGAGTGAAATACCATGGTCACCGATCATTCAAAACAACTGCAAATTCCGTTGCCCCGCAAGGCTCAGTTTTAGGCCCCTTGTTATTCATAATATTTGTAGACGACATCGGCATTGGACTGAACTGTAATCTTCTATACGCGGATGACTGTGAGCTATATGGACAAATTGAAAACCTTAATGACAGCTTGAAACTTCAAGATGATCTGAATAATCTACATAAGTGGTGCGAGTAAAATCTACCCTAAATATAGGAAAATGCCATGATATATCTTACACGCGCAAAAAACAACCCATTATTTTTTATTACAGTATTGATGGCACCAATCTCGTAAGGTGCACCAGTATCACAGACTTAGGAGTAGAATTTGACAATGAATTAACGTTCGTGGAACATACTTGTCGTTACATCTGCTTATAAAACGCTTGGCTTCGTGACTAGAAATTCTATGCAGTTTATTGACTCCAATACTCTGAAGCTCCTGTTCAACGCATATCTGGAAACTAAACTTGATTACGCCTCCATTATTTGGTCTCCGGGCTATAATGTCCACTTGAATAATATCGAGAATGTACAGAGACGTTTTCTCAAAACAATATGTTATAGAGTAGATGGTTAGTATTCTGCACGAGGTTTTCCTCAGGAATATTCAACACTACATTGAGGAATATTCAACACCACATTGAGTGATCCCGTAACACTCACCTATGTATTCATAATACCTGTAAATCTGCATATAATTTTTTTTTCAATTCGTATGCATAGTTGCACGTAAGTCTTGTTGATTTTGTCCGAATTATTGTATTATTCATCAATGTATTGTTATTTGCAATCACTGTATTTTTCCTACCCTGCTTAAGGCACCATCTGTTAGGGTGGCGTAAAGCTAAATGAATAAATAAATAAGTGAATGAATAAAATAAATATCGATATTCATACTGTAAAAATAATACATAAATCATCAACTATCCCTATAAGAGAGACCGAAAAGTAGAAAATTATGTCTCATAATAGATTTCAATTATCCAGGAAAGAATAAAACTTCTAAATTAATTATTGTCCAAAGTTTTTCCAGTGGTGGATTATACTGGTCGGGAAAAAAGTCTCCTTATTTTTATGCATGATTATAATAGATGCTCCTAAATCGAGATATAGCAATGAAAAATGTACCACATATACATTTTATACAATTTTTTTTCAATAAAATAGTATTTTTGTTTACAATTTATAGTCGAACACTAATGATAGCTGATTATTCGAAGTCATACAAGTACAAACACAGTAAATCTATCTACAAATATAATTATGTTATTTGGTAGTTTTATTTATTTGCGTATCATCAGTTTGACGGCGAGTTGACCGAAGAAAATCTGCAAGAATTATTTCTGACTATTTTTCGCTGTATCGTCTTTCTATGTGTAATATGTCCTAGTTAAAATTTTCATCATGTTTGTCTGATACGGCTCCAAAACCAGTCGCCATATTGTGAATAAAGACATGACAGTAATAATCAAAATTCAATATGGCGACAACAAATCGCCATTTTCTGACAAAATTCATTATGGCGACTAAAAAGTGTGAAATGAAGAAAGTTAATTTAAAAATAAAAAACCCGTCTGCGTAAAAAGTGGACTTTAAAAAAGACGGACAAAGATGACCAGGAAATATATCTTTATTTCAAATTAAAGAAGATGCCTCCGACTGCGTGAGATTGTTTAGAGTATTAAGTTTATTGGTTAACCTCTTGAAACATAATTTTCTGACAATATTTTCTGGTCATCTTGTTTCCATCTTTTTTAAAGTAAACTTTTTACGCAGTCGGGCTCATTCATTTTCAAATAAACTCTCTCCATTTCTGCTTTATTTAACATCCTGAAAAAACTTGCCTCCTTCATGAGCTTGAGAATGGCAGTAAATGCTCCTAGATACGTCTCGAATAGAAACATCTCCAGGGACCTGAATATCAATCCAAACTTCATAGACGACCATTTGAGGAATTACGCAACTTCCCATGAGACGGACACTCACAGGAACCCAGTGATCCAGGACATTCACGGAAACCTAAACCTGGACGATCCCAGGATCAGACAGAGGAACAAATACACGCAACCAGTCTACCAGAACCAGCGACCACCACCGAGAGTAGCACTCCGGCGCGTCAGGTGAGTAACAACTCAAACCAAAACACGTTAGATAGCACAACCACTACACACCACCCTTACACACCCAACAGGTACATCACCACCATGCACACACAGCATCACCTCAGGAAACACAAATATAGGACATAAAGGGTTTCAAAGCACTCAGAGGCTGACTTCATACCGAAAGAGGTACGGTATCAATCTTGCAGACGTACCAATTTGCAAGTTGAGGACCGCTCCAAGGGGAGCGGGGGAGGATGGCAAGGGGATAGAGGATATTTTATCCTTGGGCACTCAACCTTCAGGGGGGCATGGTGAGTTCCAGCTCACTAGAAATTTGGAATTGGTAATACCGAATCCCATTATATTTTAAATTTCATTCGAAATTATTTCGATTCTTTATTTTCAGGGTTTTTGCCTATACAGGGGACTCATGGGTATTTTTCGCCATGGTGAAGTGAAACAGCTTTCTAACTGATTTTGGATGAATTGATGAAAAGTAGCAATACCTCAGACTATGTAGGGGCACTCAGTTTTTATAATTCCTTCAACATCATGACAAAACATCAAATCGCCGTCTTTGGTAAAGTCTCCGTGTCAATTACGAAAATATGAGTCTTTCGTTGTTTCAATCTTGACCCGACAAGTTGAGCCTTCGATTTTGAAAGTCCTTAATCTCGATCATGATCATTCGAATCAGACTGCTTAAAGAAATGAGGTTCTGTTATGTGGCACTGGAGGTAAAACATTATTGCTGGGGTAGATTTAGATAGATGCAACACACACACACACACATAAAAATTAATTATTGTTGCGTATTCGTAAAAAATACCACCACGCAAAAAACTTTCTTTTGTGGAAACAATCAGTTGCCAGTGACTCGAATACGGAGATATTCGCCTCTAGGTAACTATGATAATATTCACAATTTGGCGATTGTCCTGGTATTGAATGTGAAATCAACTAGTACTTTCACCATTTTGTCACGTATGCTCGTTAAAATGTGCAGTAAACCAGAGCTGTCCCAAAGAACTGTGCTTAGTGCTCGTGAAAGCACTCGAAGTACTTTTGTGCTCATAAGCACTTTTTTGAACCAGTGCTTAGTGCTTAGTGCTTCGAGCATTTTACGAAAAGGCTTGATGCTAAGCTCCGGAGCACTTTTCGTGATTAATAAGCAGTAAGCATTCTATTACCTATGAATCTATAAATGTTTCCGAAACATGAAAACACGGCCAGCGGCACCCCCAAGAACTACTGATGAGTCTTATATTATGCATATTCGAGAAGAGACTACAGTGTTGATATAAACATTGTTTTTAATGTTTAACTTTGCGAAGTAGCTTTAGAGCTTGACTATTTTTCTCTAAATGCAGAAACTCAATGAGTAGACATTCTACACACCATTATATTCTATTAAGAAATCTCAAGAACAGTTATAGGTCAAAAATTATTATTCGTTTGACTCCCTGTGACTGGAGGGTCTTCTCTTCCAACCAGACTCCAGACCAGTCATCAAAGTCTCAGCAATTTCAATTATGTTTTACCATGAATTTGGCGGAGCTCTTGAATCACCTGTAGGTTCGCCGGAAACAGTTACCTAGTGACAGAAAGAAACACTCTATACTATTCCCCTATCTCAATAGGATCCTATCCCGATGATATATATGCCTAGTCGGGCATACAGCCACTCCTACCCAGATAGAATCCTATTGAGATAGAATACTATTGAGATATGGTAATAGTATGGAGTGTTTCTTTCTGTCACTAGGTATCGCCGGTTGAAAACTACTTTTTCCGGCGTACCTACAGGTGATTTGAGCTTGATGAGGTTTTTATATCTCTGACTGGTGACTACTCCGTACTGATGTGGGCCAAAAGACTAAAGCCGGTATGCGAATTGTTAGCGGACCTGGCATACATTGAAAATAATCAAGTTTATCAGTAAGAAACATTTGCAGTCAATTTTCATTTACAATGGCATATATTCTCAGGTGAATATCATTCAACGTTCTGCGTGGTATTTTCCAGGAAAGTAGTTGTTGTTCGCTTGTGGACTACCAATTGTTTCAATTCATATTTAATTTTTTGTAAAGAAAACTCCCTTGTTTTCTAATATTACACTTCACATGGCTTTCTTGTTTGATTGTTTTTTTTGTTGTGATTAATTAGTAATTCGAAAATAATTCTCATAATTTTTTTCTTAAATTCACATTATGTTCAAATCAGGAGGCATAAAAAAGAAATAACGACGCACGAATCAGTTATCTGATTTCAGTAGGTTTTTGATACATACATCTAAATCAAATGGTATTAAAAGCCATTTCATAAAAAAAAACATATATTAATACATCGTCATTAAAAAAACATGTAGATACTCGAACCGAAAAACAGGCACTTCATCTTGGTGCTGCGCGAAATACGCACCATCCTGCATGGGGGAGTACAGACCAAAATACACGAGGTGGGTATCCCTTACAATATTTGTCTGCCACTGAACGAACCCGTCTTTATGAATGCAATTGACAAATAGTTCCTCGACTTTACCCATTTATAACAAACCTCAATTATAACTGGCAGGTATCTGATGACTCCTTGATGTCTGATTACACATAACATTTGCCCTGAAGTCATCAGAAACACGCTTCGAGGATTACATGATACCCAAACTGACCAACTGGGTTGCGTACAGAGATCATCTTGAGAGGCAGCTAGTGGGCTGAGGAACTCGATATAGTATATCGTATAAGAATATCGAACTGGACCTACAGCTCTTTGACCTCTCAAATAACCCAGTTGTTCACGGGGTGAAAGAAGATAGAGATCACAATACGGTTATGGTCTTGTTGGACATGCAGAAAGCCTTCGACACGGTCTGGATAGGGGGATTAATCACGAGAATGGCAGAGGCACGTATGCCTTCCTACCTCTTGTAACTCATTGAATCATACCTGACGGGGCGGACTTTCAGGGTAAATGTGAACGGAAACAGTTCGCTGGAACATGCGGTCGGAGCGGTGGTCGCGCATGGGTCTTCACTGTCGCCAATCTTGTATTCGTTGTATACACATGATTTTCCGACCTTCGCTCGGACGAATACGGCTATGTTCGCGGATGAGACCGCGATCTACGCCCATTCGTTCTACAGCGAAGTGGCTGCCAAACAGCTCCAGATTCATCTGGATCAGTTGGCCAAACCCTATATGGGGAATAACAAGATAACGCTCAATTCGAGCAAAACAGAGGTCGTTAATTTCACGAGGAAACGAACCAACGTGAAGATCCTAGATCATTAAAATTTTTGGCAAGTTTTACAGGCAACACATCCCTGGAAGTCCGCTCACAGTGGAAATAACAGATATAAGATGAAATCGGTATAGGAAACACGGTGTAATGTACCAGATCTATATATCGGAATTGAAGATAAATACAATTAAGTACAACCCAATGGGGTAGTTAACCAAACAACAAGGAATTTTTTGAAACTGTTTTTTTTTACCTTTTCCCAGTATTGAGGATGACTAATTGAAATTTATACGGGGAAAGCACAAGTCCTGAATTTTTGAAAATCAAAGATAGAGAGCATAAAGACGCATAAGCTGAGGCAGGAGGCGTCTCAATAAAACACAATTTTTAAAACAAGCATAAGCTAGTATGCAAATAAAGCTCACCTGCCAACAGCAGCAGGGGCTGCTCCTCCACCCCTTGTGGACGGCAAGAGGGCAGTCAACAGTCCCCAAACAAGAGCTCCAGTTCCCCTCTACCTCTCCTACCCCTAACAAGAAGGGGACCTAGAAAAACGAGCAAAAGTGATAATATACATATTAGTCTCAGTTTGTAAATGTATTTTAATGTTGGATAATATATATTTTTGGATTGGATTTGGATATAGCTCTTCAGTCACTTAATTCTTGTAAATTATGATTGATTTGTTATCATATCAAGAAAAACGCGAGGAGTCCGAAATTGAATACATGTAACTATACTGTCAACAGATAAAAATGATTGTCGTATGAACAAATATTAAAACCTCTATCGACCTACAACATACGACTTTGAGAGTCCAATGGGTTGACAATTAGATAATTGGACGATTCGAATTGGTGTGACTATGGAAAGCGGAGCTACAGGGTAAACTCTTCGTTTAAATTATGTGTCTCAAAACACTCATATCATAGGGAAAAATTACTGTTTGTTCAGTAACACAAAATCTCATTAAATCAGAGTAGGTACGCTGATAAGGAAGTGCGATAAGAAATTAAAACCACTAGTCTGTTGAGGAACAGTAAAGAGGGTGAACTTCTTGCCTATTATTGTTGTCTATTCAAGTTCACTCTTTATTCGAGGGTTGTTTTTACAGAGATTTCGGTGGAGATTTCTTTTGTTGGGAAAGCGGCGATTAGAAGTTTTTCTTGGCGGAGATCCAGAATTTCCAAGCTGTTACATGCTTATTGCACAGTGGTGGCCTGTTAAATGGAATTTATCCAGCCTGCTGGCGGTTCAGAATTATTGCAATGAATGTTAAATGGAATATTAAGTGAATTGTGGGAGGATCACGGAGAGAAAATGAGTTGGATTTGAATTCCACCACCTTCATCAAAGCAAAATGCATGAGAGTGAGATCAGGTGTATCAGACAGACTACGTCAAGTCTTCAAAGGTTAATCAATCAATCAAAACTGTGCTTTATTGTCTGAGAATTATTATTCCTATTGACAAAGTGGCAGATGATACCGCCATATTTTATGAAGGAGAGAGCTGGGATGCATTGAAACATGATGTTAAAACTGATTTCTCTCTGATCGAAGATTTTTTTGATTACAAATTATCACAATAAATATCGAAAAAACATGTTTTCTACCCTTCGCCATTTATGAAAACACACTCCAGAATTTTCAATATCTCTCGCTACGTGATAACCTCCAAATAGCGTCATTAAAAAATATCAAGTATTTGGGAATAATTACGTTCTGTACTCCATAAATTCCGACAGCTCAACGATATTCTTGACTTAGAACAGAAGAAATTTATCTATTATAGCTTGGTGGAAAGTCATCTTACTCACGGTCTACTGGGATGGGGAGGAGCATCTAAAACTCATCTCCGACCACTAGAGATCATTCAAAAACGTTTTCTCAAACTAATGCTATCCAAAAACTCAAGGTATCCGAGTGATCGGTTGTACGAAGAATCAGAAGTATTAGACTTGAGACAGCTTTATTATAAAAACAGAAATATAAGACAATAGAAATGCAAAAATTAACTTGTGAAACTGACCCACACTCACCACACTACGAGACACAAACAATACCAGTTCTTGAATATTTAAATCTATTGGACAGAAAAGTGTTCATTATCTAGGTCCTAAGTTATATAATACCCTTCCAAATAATATTCAAGAGAGTCAATCCATTTTTGCATTCATAAAAAAGTTGAGATATCATATAAAAAATACTCCCACAGAGTTTGTCCACAACTGGATTGATTGAATCGGGTTGCGCTCTTAAATCGTTTGATCTCTAGTAATAAGGAAATATTTTGACTTTTCTTCTGTTCGGTACATCTACCCGTTTATATTTACACACTCTGTAATTTGCATTTTATCTTGTACCAAATTTATTTTATAATCCCATCATGTGTTTTACCTATATTTGAATATTTTTTATTTTTATAATAAGTTATAATATAGTATAGTATAATCAAGTATTGGCCGCATCAATTAATATTTATCTATCTTTGACAAATCTTAATATTTTATTTTTATTCTTCTTTTTTTACTTTTTCAATTGTGTTATTAGGAATATTGTATAATTCTGTCATTATATTTGTAAGTTCATTCGTCACACTCGCGCACAACTTCGGTTTCAGCGGATTTCCATGTTTGTTCTGTGATTCAGATATGTTCAAATTGGCAAACCCATTTATGTTTGTATATCTTCTACAATTGTATTGTTGATTATTTTTATTGTGCAGAATAAACCTTATTAGTATTATTATTATTGAAGTATTCTGAGGGAGTGACATGAAGTGGATGGAACCACTGTGTCCAATTCAAAAGTAACTAATATAAAAGAAATAAGTATAAATATCAATATAAAATACAACAACATAAGTCACAAACAATTTAAAGATTTATATAACATTTAGCCGGAAGTAACCATAGTACGAACAAACATACATATCTCATGTGGATGAATCGATCGAAGATTGTTTCTTCCGTAGTCTTTTTCAGTCTTCTGTAGCAATATGGACTAGTTGAAGTTGAAAATAAAATTAATGATGATGATGAATTTATTGAACTTCGAAACGTTGGCGAGAAAACAATAGTTTTTCTTCAATAACATTGATCCTAATCTCAACTAAACCGTTTGAAGGACATAGCTGTGGATCATCGAACTTACCATGATTCAAATAAAATTAAAGTTTGAAAAAACTAAAAAAACACGCATATATGGCAATAAGGACTGAAAAGTTTAAAATATCAAGAATCAAGTCATTGACCAAAGAAATTGTAAAAAAAGCGTGGGGTGCTCTTCACTCACTTTTCATAATGATATTGTCGAGAATTGGGGTTGGTTCACGACTCTCTGAGTAGAATCTGATTCTTCATTGATTGAAAACACTTTGTGAAAAATATGGAAAAAGTTTATCAAAATGAATACAATAAAGTAATAAATCTCTTCCAGTAGTTATGGAGTTTAAATGAATAGTACCAAAATGTTACTTACAAAAATAAGTCGAGAATAGTTCCACAAAACCATAATGTTCAATTGAAAACAGGGCTTCTAAACTTTCTAACTCCCCCCATTGCCCTTTTGGGCTCGGCAAACACCCAACGTCGACTCCCCGATCAAACCATCAGTCGTCACTTTTAAAAACTCTTGTTTATGTTTGACAGTAATTCGTGTTTTGCAGAATAACAACATTGTGACCCACTTGAAAGTTATACTCATTGATTCACTCTACGGGGTGTTCGATAAATTTTTGACAATACTCCCCCGGCCAAAATCGCGCGCCCCGAGCGATAATATTTCAGAACAACTTATGATTCAATACAGGTTTACAGTAACCATAAAACTTGCAATACAATTAAAATTACAATTATAACAAATTAAAATACAAATATACAAATGGAAATCTGTGGAAGACGTCCGCTTGCACCATCTCCTCCTGGATTCTCCTACCCCTTGCTGTATCTTCCATCTGACTGGCTGGTTTTTCTGGGCGATACTGTTTCATTCACTAGAGTTCAGTGTAGCATGACTTGTCATTGCCTCAAGTCAACTGCTTCGGCGTGGATCAACTCGGCTGTACTGGACCCGGTACGCTGTGTCCCAATGGTATTACTTGTCAATGCTAGACCTGGTTGGACTTCATCTGATTAGGCTTACTCAGACTAGCTGGACTTGGCAGGGTCAGCCTGATTGGACTTCATACGGCTAGGTTCAGTTGGACTGGATTTGGCATGGCTCGGCCTGACTGAAATTGGCATAGCTTGGTTGGACTCAATTTGGCTCAGTGCGACTGGGCTTGAAATGGCACAACTTGATATGGCTATGAGCTCAGATACTTGGCTTGACTGGCTTGGTTACTATATTCTGAATCATCTCCTCTTCTCTATTCTGAAGGGTTTTTCTTGAAGTGGTCCAAGGCTTACGACTCTTCGGCATTTCTCACGGGGGTTATTATCTATAACAATAAAAAAAACAAATTCTGAATATATATAATACTATAATCGAATTACATGACAACTACCGTGCTCCAGAATATACGAAAAATAATCAATCTTATTACTAACAAATCCTTGTCCATATATAATTATTATAATAAATCAATTCATTCCTTTTCATTAAAAGAACTCTTAAAATTGCATAGTGATATTTCCTTGTTTCCATTGTAACCCCAGTAATATTTGTACCAATTTAAAACTTTTATTTCATCTCTCATTCTTAAAAAAAAAAAACATTTTCACATTGCGATTGTAGATTTTTGTAATGTGATATCCTAAAATTCATTGCCTATGAGTAAAAACAGGGTACAACAAAACAATTTCACACTCGCATTTTGCATTAAACCACATTCGTCCATTTATATATTCAAATACTTATCCACTTAAATACTGTGCACAGTTTCTTTATTAGTCTTATACTTCACCCTTCAAATTGAATTGACATGTCGGCCTAGGCCTTATACCCTAATTTTTCCATTAATCTTCTCTTTTTTTTTAATCAAAATCTCATGACGGAAGTAATGTTTGTGAACATTTCTTATCATGTAACTGAAACATAAAATGGAAATCAATTACTTACGCTTCATCAACAACTAGACACCACCACATCAAAATGCGGCTCACGTGAATCACATCCGTTTTCGCAATCTTTGTCGGTCCCAGCTTTACTCTATATGTAAATGAACTCAGTGGCGCTTTTACCATCAGTAAGGGCCTACAATCAGTAACTGCTTCTACCAGCAGCAAAACATCTTCGTAAAAAGCTCCCAGTTTCTTCCAAACGGCCCCTACTACTCAATCCTGCTTTTCTCGGGAGCTCACAAAATCCCCCTCAATCAGGACCAAAACAAAACGCAAAATCCACAACCACTTCTTCCAACCGCCTAAATCTTCAACACTGGATAATTGGGGGCCCACTTTTCACTCAATACGCTCCCTATTCCTCACAACTGCACTTCCTAACCACTCATAGACATATTTTCCATTTGGGCCTAGAATTTCTCCAATATCAAAATTTTTCATCCACAAAAATTTCCAAAAAGAACCGCCTTCTCCTGGCTAACAAGTGTTTTTCCCAAAATAAATCCTTGTCTCAATCCTAAAATGGAAGAATCAACCATTTATCCCCAAAACCTACGAGTGTAAATCTCCCAAATCTCCTGCAAACATCAAAATCCTGTGACAAAATAACTACCCATGATCTAAAAATGATCTTGAAATTCGCTCCATCAAAAATCAAATTCCCAATCGAAAAACAACTTATCCAAATATTATAAAAAAATCAATACGAAAAACATACATAAAATATTATTTTCCTGAAATTGAATCGTTAGAATAACCTTCGCATCGATAGCGTTCACTTTATTTACATTGAAAAAATAATGTTCATTTTACCATATAGCGTACCTTCGTCATTGTTATTGTTCAAAATGCTATTGTTGCCCTTACGTAGAAGAGAATCATTAACAACAAAACATATGGATTAGCAAATTCTACCTAGCTGTACCGGAATCTGGATCGAATTCGAGCCTAATTTTGAAGGGAAATTATTATCGACTGAATATGTTAATACTCTCAATATACTTTGAGATAGTTGAAAATCACGGCACCTCCACCACTTGTCGTGAATTGGGGTTGGTTCATGACTCACTAGGTGAAAAATATAAAAAGTTTATTAAAATGAATACAAAGATTCAAAGAATGAAATGAAGTAATAAATCTCTTCCAGTAGTTATAACTTTTGAATGAATAGAACCAAAATTCAAAAATAAGTCGAAAATAATTCCAAAAAACCGTAATGTTCAATTGAAAACAGGGCTTCTTAACTTTCTTACTCCCCCCATTGCCCTTTTGGGCACGGCAAACACCCAACATCGACTCCCGGATCAGTCGTCACTTTTGAAAATCCTTGTTTAGGTTTGACACTAATTCGTGTTTTGCAGAATAACAACATTGTGACCCACTTGAAAATTATACTCATTGATTTACTCACACTTTTTTTACATAAAAGAAATTTTTTTTGGCCAATGACTTTATTCTTATTATTTTCAACTTTTTAGTATATATATGCGTGTGTTTTTAGTTTTTTCAAATTTTAATTTTGAGATTCCTAATTGCAAGAGAAGATATCTGAAGACTACGCATGTCAAGGTGCATCATGTCTAAACAATGCAGTGCCTCACTCCATAGAAAGAGTAATACATTCCTTATTGTCAAATTTCAGTTAACATTTAGAAAATGAATATAAGCAACAACTTTTATTCTCCAGTTATAAAACTATGATATTTTGGTTTTTGGAAATATGAACGAAATGTCCATAAAATCAGATGAAGTATAGTTATTCTAATCCCAATTGGAACGGCAATAAAAATAAGAGCACTACGAGGAGTGTTAATATGCACTGCCCGGCCAATGGGAAATTTATATACTAGCAGTGTTTTTACTTTCAAAGCGTTCCTGGTACAATCATAAAAAAGTTCTGTCGTGTGGAAGAGAATTCCTTCTCGAAACTTTTTATGTCGGTCCAATTGGGATTAGAAATACTCTACCACTAATGGGTTGCTGAATAGATTTGAATTGAATAATCCGTAGCCTCACTCTCTTCTGGAAAACATTTCCAGATTTTTTACTTTGAACGACCTTGAGCTGATGCTTGTTTTTCCATATGTTTTTTTATGTATTCATATATGTGATATTGAGAGATAATATGTCCCGGAGTATAACTCTCTGAACTAATTTTATTTTGAAAATAAAATTCCATAGTTTCCGTCTAGATTAATATGAATTGATGAGTTTTGAAATTTCCAGTATATGCAATATGATTAATTTCTGAATAACTTTATTGGGGTGGTATAAATATCGGGAAAATCAGAAACCGTATTGATGTGCATTTTCATGTGAAAGCTTTTACTCTGTTTTGTGCTGGTCATTTTATTAGTAGGATTTTTCCAATAATTCAAATAAATGGAATATTTTGTGCAGATTCAAATTTCAGCTATTCTATTGAGGAACAAATCATTCCCAGTAGTGAGATAAAACTAGGACAGTGGAAAAAACTGGTTTGTAAGAGAGAAAATAGCCAGAAGCTTCCATCCAACAAAATTTTATGGCGACATAAGGAGTAGTAAATATAAAAACTAAAAAAAATACCAAGGCGGTTTCCCCAGGGCTTAGCAGAATATTTTTGTGACCACGATACAGTTCAAACTAGTGAATATATTAATTCAACATTTCCTGGAGAATATACCTTATAAGACGTACCGCAATGTACGAATGTAGAAATCGGAAAATTCCAAGTGGGTTTTTCACGAGATTACCTGGAAATACATTATTCGATCTAAATAGAAAATATCTTTCAAAACGGTAAAAAAAGATAAAATCTGAAAAATGCAATTTGACTCAAAATTGCACAAGTAACCCCTGATGATATCTTATTCATCGAAGTGAGTAAGTGTGGTGAAAGGGTTATTTGTGGAATTGATTGTGTAACACCACAGCGTCTAGCCAGTCTTCATGCAATATGAGAACAAACATTGAGATCAATCCCAAATTGTATGGAGAGTCTATAAAATAAAAAATGTGAATCTCTCGAACCCAAATGTAAACATTTCAAATTATTTCCCCAAAAATTTCCCAAGTAAAACTCCCTAAGATTTATTCCTCAATAATATAATTTGAAGTACATTGCGGAAAAACTAAAAAATTTAAATTTTCAGCATATTATTGAAATATAAAAAAAATTGAAATTGAATTTTGATAAAACTCGAAGAGAATTGGAAGATATACAGGGTGTTTCTTCATAACAGGAAGGTTTTTCTTGGATCCATTTTGAGAACAAAACTTCATATGAACATATGTTCTAAAGGTGTCAACTTTTGAACTACAGGGTGCTGGAGTTTTAAGAAAACATTATTTTTTTATGATAACTTTGGTGTGACGCTAGATATTTTTGTGAAACGTAGTACACATGTTCTATGCATCAAAAGGCATTTTCTGCTGTACAACATAATTTTTTATTTCTGCCAGTGGCGTTCGTGCGGGATTTGCACTGAATCATTTTTGAAATCCTGATTTTTTTCGTTTGACGTACGGTTTTGGCATTAAAAAATTGAATTCAGTTTTCTACTCCCGTATTATAATACGAGAATTAATATTTTCCATTTTAATACGGATTTTCATTCCTAAACAGATTTTGGCCAATGAAAACACGTTCTTTTTATTATGAAACGAATTTTCGGCCTATAGAAACATGTTCTTGGAGATAGATAGCTAGATAAATAGATTTATTCATCCTTCGAGCTACATTATGTAGATGACACAGGTCATATTCCTGAGGAATATATAAAACAATTGAATTATTGTAAAATGAAAAACATAAATAATATTCAATGACATGAAAACACATTAACAGGTCAGGTCAGTTGAACTCACACATATGAATATCAGTAGCGCATTAGATGTGATACATGTTGTGAAACAAACGCATACATGAAGATATAGATAAAAATTGAATTGAAAAATAAATATATTAAAATAAATTCGTAACAATGAAAGTGATCCCGCACTACCAACCTCAAGTGTGAATTCATCTACTGTGTAAAAACATTTTTCTGTTAAGAATAGTTTCAAGTATTGAATGAATTTTTTTTTTGTGGAGAAACAACGTTTCTTGACATGTTTTTTGGGTAACCTTCCACAGTCTGAAAATGTGTTTTTAAAAAACTTGAGATGAAAGTGTCTTTATATCGCTTGGAAACATGTTATAGAGACGGATACCAACAAACATAGGAGACTTTTCATACTTTGCATGATGGTGTTTTTGGGTAGTAAGCATATTGTTATTCCTGGTATGGTAATGATGGATTTCTGATCTCGATTCTACTTTCCTTCTATTTTCATGGATATACGTTGATGTTTTCAAAATGAACATACATGCAACAGTTAGTATTTCATTTTATTGAAAAATCTCTCTACATGACATTTTGTAATCTAGATTGAAGACGATTCCTGTTCCATGAAAATTCTGTCTATTTCAGAAGCTAAACCCCAGATAGCAATGTTGTAGTGAATAATTGGATGAAACTTGGCAAAATAAACTGATATCAGTGATTTGGTATCCAATTAATTCTTTAAAGATTTAATGAGATAATAGGATTGATTCAGCTTCTTAGATGTGAACTCTATATGTTATCGCCAAATGAAATGTGAGTCAATTATTGTTTTTAAGAACTTTAATGAGCTCGGTAATACTAAGGATTCATTCCAAAAAAAATATTGAAATCATGCATGCTACGAGACGAATTTGCAAATTCCATACAGACTGTTTTACTCGGGTTGATTATCAGTCTATTTCCATAACACCAGTCATCAAATTCATATAGGACTGAGTTGACGAGGTTATTCATTTCTTCTGATGTTTTACTCGAAAGAATGATGGAAGAGTCATCTGCATACAGGTATATCGCCCCATTACTTATGTTATTAGGTAGATCATTAACGTATAATAGAAATATCAGTGGACCGAGAACACTGCCTTGTGGTGTCCCAGTTGTTACAGAGAAATTATCCGACATTTTGTCATTCTGTTTCATCTGGAAATATCTATTTGTCAAGAAAGATACAATCAACTGATTAATGTTTCCTCGATAATCAAGTGGTATGTTTCTACATACTTGTTTGACATTTAATTCTGATTGACATTCAATCACAACGCCTCAAAAGAACCTATAAGTATGTCGAGCAGTGAAGAATTATCTTGTACACCACCAGAAATTCTTGTTTTTATTTTATTATTTATTGGTCGTAGAAAAATATTGTGTGCAACGATCATGTGTTGGCTATCAACACACGGTTTACGAGACTTGCCTTCGGCTCAGGCGTTTCTATGAAGACCGCTTTCCAAATAGAAATATTCCGAATGCATGGACATTTTCAAACGTTCATAGAAGGTTGTGCGGAAAGGGAAGTTTCGAACCAGATGATCATCTGAAAGGAGTACAACGTACTGTAAGAACACCAGAAATTCAGGTAGCGGTTTTGAATTCAATTGAGGAAGATCCCGGATTGAGTACACGGAAAATTGGGAACAATTCGACTATCATATTCTTGTTTGAAAAATTCTCCATGAGGTTTTATTATATCCCTACCACATCCAACGGGTTCAGGCGCTACTCCCTCGCCCGCGACTTTCCATTACGGATGAACATTTGCCAATTTTTTTTTCAAAAAGTGTATGAAAATCCATTATTTGATACTGAAATTCAATTCACCGATTGAGCAAATTTTTCCAGAAACTCCATCCAAACCTTTCACAATAATCATTATTGGGCTGAAAAAAACCCACATGCAAACTTGGAATCTCATCACCAGGAGCAGTTTTCCGTTAACGTGTGGGCTGGAATATCCGGTGATTATTTAATTGGACCCCATTTCCTTCAGTGCTCTGGCGCGCGAAACTATTAGAAAAAGTCCCGGCATTTTCCAAAGAGTACGTGAGTCCTCGAGAAAGAGAGCAAAGGCCTGCATATTTGCAGGAGGTTCACATTTTGAACATCTGAATTCTCTAACAAAACAGATGATGCAGGTCGTCAAGCCGAGGCCTTCGCCATCACTCATGGTCTAGAACAACTGGTCGAGCTACCAACCCGCATCCCTGATGTCAACAACCAGTCTGCCAATACACTAGATCTTTTCCTCACCACCAATCCTGACCCGTATAGAATAGAAGTTTGTGCCCCACTTGGAAACTCTGACCACACCCTCATCTCCACAACATGCTCTTTCCATTCACCATCGAGCTGCACAATACCACCCCGTCTCATGTGGCATTACAATTCGGCCGACTGGGAAGGTCTTCGTATGTTTTTCTCAGCGTTTCCATGGAAGAGAGTTTGTTTCTCTTCAGTAGATCCAACACGATGTGCTGAGACAATTTCTGAAATCATCATGTTGGGGATGCAAACTTACATACCGAATACCGAAAGAAGAACATCATCCGATAAGACCTGGTTTAACAGAAACTGCTCTAGAGCTGTGGCTTCCAAACAGGCAGCATACCATCGATGGCTAAAAAATCCGGGCCCTGAGACCAGAGCAGCATATGTCGAGGCTAGAGGCATATGAAAAGAGACAATAGAATGCTCAAAAGATGCCCACAAAGCCAAAATGAGATCAAAAGTTGCTGAATGTCCTAACGGATCCCGTTCATTTTGGTCTTTCGCCAAAGAAACTTCACTTCCAGCTCATTTCCTCCCCTAACCAAAGAAGATGGAACACTAGCAACGACTGCCCAGGAAAAAGCCAATATCTTTGCGCACCTATTTGCTGGAAATTCTACTCTGGATTCATCGGGAAAACAACCCCTTAACATTACACCTATTGACAGTCACATGCCCGAGATCACCTTTCGCCAACGTACTATCAGAAATATTTTGCTGGGTCTCAACACCAACAAAGCCTGTGGATCTGACGGAACTCCGCCGATTGTTCTCAAGAAATGTGCCCCCGAACTAACACCTGTTCTTTGCAAGTTGTTCAACCACTCTTACAATTTGAGGGTATTTCCGTCCAATTGGAAAATTGCAAGAGTACAGCCAGTCCCTAAAAAAGGCAAAAAGGACCTACCTAGCAACTACAGACCTATCGCACTGCTATCTATTATTTCAAAGGTCATGGAAAAAGCTATCAACATCGAGCTCATGAAATATCTGGAAGACTCAGGAATTGTCAACGATAGGCAATATGGCTTCCGCCATCAGAGATCAACTGGTGACCTGCTCGCTTACGTCTCACATATATGGCAGCTATCTATTGAAAAGTATGGAGAAACTTTAGCTGTGGAATTAGATATCTCCAAGGCGTTCGATCGAGTTTGGCACCAGGGACTCCTCGCCAAGCTTCCGTCTTGTGGCTTGCCCCCTCAGCTGTGTTCTCTGCTTGCTAGTTTTCTCTCAAACAGGTCTCTCCATGTAGTGGTCGATGGAGTTTCATCTGACACTCTACTCATAAATGCTGGTGTTCCGCAAGGATCCATTCTCGCACCAACACTATTTCTACTTCACATCAACGACCTGTTGAAAGCAACTTCATGTCCAGTACACAGCTTTGCCGATGATAGTACCCTCCATACCGCTTTCTCTTCCAGGGCCCCTATATCAGCCCGTGAAACCAGAAATGAACGAGGAAGAAATGTTAATAATATAAATATGGACTTAGCAACAATTCTCGAATGGAGATCTAATAACTTGGTAGAATTCAATGCAAACAAAACACAAGCATGTCTTTTCTCTAGAAAAGCCGATCTCACTGTGCCTAACATAACTTTGTCAGGAGTAACCATACCACTGAAGCCATCCATATCGATGCTTGGTATCACTATCAGCAATAACCTTTCCTGGGAAAATCACGTGAGGTCCATTGCCAAAAGTGCATCCCAAAAACTTGGTTTTCTGTTTCGTGCCAAGAGCTATTTCACCCCTTGTCAGCTGCTTATGATCTATAAGGCACAGATCCGACCTGTCCTGGAATACTGTTCCCATATTTGGAGTGCGGCACCTAAACATATCCTGAGGCTATTGGATTCTGTCCAAAAAAGGGCAATTCGTCTCGTCGGTGATGCCTCGCTTACAAACTCGCTCACTTGTCTGGAACACCGTAGAAAAGTTGGCAATTTGTCTGTATTTTATAGATATTTCCATGGGCGATGCTCTTCTGAAATATCAACAATCGTTCCTGCTTTGGCAGTCTCTTCGAGACTAACCCGTCAAGTTCAGTCATCACACCCCTTCGTGGTCACTTTGGAGACCTGCAGAACATCATTTTCCAAAGACTCGTTCATCCAACGAACAGCGAGGCTTTGGAACTCATTGCCTAGGGAGGTGTTCCCCGAGGCATACAACCTTCAGAAATTTAAGAAGAACACCAACTCCTACCTTCTTTCCCTAGGTTCCCACGATGTTCTCTGAACATTACAGGATATCCCTTTTCGTGGGAACCGGAACATAAAAAAAAAAATTTCTTTGTGCACTCAGGATAATTCTGTGTTAGCATTCCAAAATGTATTTAGATTACTTTAATTTAACAATTTTACCGATTAAAAATTATTCTCTTGAATAAGTTTCTGTTTGAAGTTACATGAATTGTTTTTTCTCATAAAAAAAATCAGGAGACCAGATTTGCTCAGAAACGGGTGAGGATTTCAAAAATGATTTTTAGTTTGAGAAAAAGCGGTGGCGTATCACTTTTGTCTTTAGAATGACTGGGCTGGTGGTCGTGAGCGTAGAGGAGCTGGCTACTGAAATAAAAGTTTATTTCTGTTGTTTCGTTGAGTGGGAGGAGATGGGTGACCAACCAAACATTCTTGGTACCTAGATATCAATCCTTCGGAGTGTCCACGGCTACCACTTGAGTAGTGCTTCGGATGACACTTAAAAAGACGGGCTTTTTCTCAACTCATACGAGTCTCTGACTTTCGAGGGTTGCTTCACAACTAAGTTGGCGGTTAAAAACAATTTTGAACAATTTTTGAAAAACAATCCGGTGCGAATCCCACACGAACGCCAGTGGTAAGAATAAAAAATTATGTTGTACAGCCAGAAATGCCTCTTGATGCATTAAAGGTGCGTACTACGTTTCATAAAAATATTTAGGATCATACAAAGTTATCATAAAAAAAATCTTAGAAATGTAGTTGAAAAGTTGAGACCTTCTGGACATATGTTCATATGAAGTTTTTTTCTCAAAATGGACCCAAGAATAACTTTTTTTTTTTTTTTATGTTCTGGTTCCCACGAAGAGGGATATCCTGTAATGTTCAGGGAACATCGTGGGAACCTAGGGAAAGAAGGTAGGAGTTGGTGTTCTTCTTAAATTTCTGAAGGTTGTATGCCTCGGGGAAAACCTCCCTAGGCAATGAGTTCCAAAGCCTCGCTGTTCGTTGGATGAACAGGTCTTCGGAAAGTGATGTTCTGCAGGTCTCCAAAGTGACTACGAAGGGGTGTGATGACTGAACTTGACGGGTTAGTCTCGAAGAGACTGCCAAAGCAGGAACGATTGTTGATATTTCAGAAGAGCATCGCCCATGAAAATATCTATGAAATAGAGACAAATCGCCAACTTTTCTACGGTGTTCCAGACAAGTGAGCGAGTTTGTAAGCGGGGCATCACCGACGAGACGAATTCCCCTTTTTTGGACAGAATCCAATAGCCTCAGGATATGTTTAGGTGCCGCGCTCCAAATATGGGAACAGTATTCCAGGACAGGTCGGATCTGTGCCTTTTAGATCATAAGCAGCTGAGTGGGGGTGAAACAGCTTTTGGCACGAAACAAAAAACCAAGTTTTGGGATGCACTTTTGGCAATGGACCTCACGTGATTTTCCCAGGAAAGGTTATTGCTGATAGTAATACCAAGCATCGATATGGATGACTTCAGTGGTATGGTTACTCCTGACAAAGTTATGTTAGGCACAGTGAGATCGGCTTTTCTAGAGAAAAGACATGCTTGTGTTTTGTTTGCATTGAATTCTACCAAGTTATTAGATCCCCACTCAAGAATTGTTGCTAAGTCCATATTTATATTATTAACATTTCTTCCTCGTTCATTTCTGGTTTCACGGGCTGATATAGGGGCGCTGGAAGAGAAAGCGGTATGGAGGGTACTATCATCGGCAGAGCTGTGTACTGGACATGAAGTTGCTTTCAACAGGTCGTTGATGTGAAGTAGAAATAGTGTTGGTGCGAGAATAGATCCTTGCGGAACACCAGCATTTATGAGTAGAATGTCAGCTGAAACTCCATCGACCACTACATGGAGAGACCTGTTTGAGAGAAAACTAGTAAGCAGAGAACACAGCTGAGGGGGCAAGCCATAAGACGGAAGCTTGGCGAGGAGTTCCTGGTGCCAAACTCGATCGAACGCCTTGGAGATATCTAATGCCACAGCTAAAGTTTCTCCATACTTTTGAATAGATAGCTGTGAGCTGTGAGACGTAAGCGAGCAGGTCACCAGTTGATCTCTGATGGCGGAAGCCATATTGCCTATCGTTGACAATTCCTGAGTCTTCCAGATATTTCATGAGCTCGATGTTGATGGCTCTTTCCATGACCTTTGAAATATTAGATAGCAGTGCGATAGGTCTGTAGTTGCTAGGTAGGGCCTTTTTGCCTTTTTCAGGGACTGGCTGTACTCTTGCAATTTTCCAATTGGACGGAAATACCCCCAAATTGTAAGAGTGGTTGAACAACTTGCAAAGAACAGGTGTTAGTTCGGGGGCACATTTCTTGAGAACAATCGGCGGGATTCCGTCAGATCCACAGGCTTTGTTGGTGTTGAGATCCAGAAAAATCTTTCTGATAGTACGTTGGCGAAAGGTGATCTCGGGCATGTGACTGTCAATAGGTGTAATGTTCGGGGGTTGTTTTCCCGATGAATCCAGAGTGGAATTTCCAGCAAATAGGTGCGCAAAGATATTGGCTTTTTCCTGGGCAGTCGTTGTCCATCTTCTTTGGTTAGAGGAGGAAATGAGCTGGAAGTGAAGTTTCTTCCCACAGCTTTGGCGAAAAACCAAAATGAACGGGATCCGTTAGGACATTCAGCAAGTTTTGATCTTATTTTGGCATTGTGGGCATCTTTCGAGCATTCTATTGTCTCTTCGCATATGCCTCTAGCCTCTATATATGCTGCTCTGGTCTCAGGGCCCAGAGTTTTTAGCCATCGATGGTATGCTGCCTGTTTGGAAGCCACAGCTCTAGAGCAGTTTCTGTCAAACCAGGTCTTATCGGATGATGTTTTTCTTTCGGTATTCGGTATGTAGGTTTGCATCCCCAACATGATGATTTCAGGAATTGTCTCAGCACATCGTGTTGGATCTACTGAAGGGAAACAAACTCTCTTCCATGGAAACGCTGAGAAAAACATACGAAGACCTTCCCAGACGGCCGAATCGTAATGCCACATGAGACGGGGTGGTATTGTGCAGCTCGATGGTAAATGGAAAGAGCATGTTGTGGAGATGAGGGTGTGATCAGAGTTTCCAAGTGGGGCACAAACTTCTATTCTATACGGGTCAGGATTGGTGGTGAGGAAAAGATCTAGTGTATTGGCAGACTGGTTGCTGACATCAGGGATGCGGGTTGGTAGCTCGACCAGTTGATCTAGACCATGAGTGATGGCGAAGGCCTCGGCTTGACGACCCGCATCATCTGTTTTGTTAGAGAATTTGAGCCAGGCAGCGTTATGTACATAAAAGTCTCCCATGATTATGGTTTCAGCTGTTGGATGGTTCTCCTGAATGTAGTCCAGTTTGAGTGATAAAAACTCAAAGAGGTCGTTATATGAAGGTTCATTAGGTGATAGGTAAAGGCAGCAGAGGAACTTAGTCAGTTTGGTATCAGATAGCTTGAACCACATCACATCAAAGTCTTTCGGTTCCAAACTCTCTTCACGCTGGCATGAAAGGTTAGCCTTAGCGTAAAGGCAGACTCCACCTTTGAACCTGAATCGAGAATGGAGTTCGTAACCAGGACAAAGCATATGGACCTTGTTGGTGGACGAGTTTACTTGTGTTTCTGTTAGAGCCAGAATATCCGGTTTTTTCGTCTGTAGGTGATGGTGGACGTCATTGATGTTCTTATTGAGTCCGCGGACGTTGCAAAAATTAATCTTTAATGTTGAGTCCCCTCGAGTACCTCTCGACCGGAAATCCGAATGGAGAGGTATTTTGCTTCCGGAGTGTTTTACTCTAGGAGACTTCATCATCATCATTATTAATATTGATAAATATAATATAATAAAATATAATTCGAGTAATATACCAAGACATGTGAGGAAACCTACTGAAATGAGTCGTAATTTTACAATCTTCTTGTAGTTACCCTACACGTATTGTAATTTTATCGAACTGGTGGTCAGTTTCCAATCAAAAGTTTTTAAATTCACAAACATTGTTTGTGACTTGAAACTACAATTTTTTGTAAAGTTACAGAATATATTGAAACTGTAATTACTCTGAAGTCATTGAGAATATACAAATATTCCCAGTATTTTTATAACTCTGATTCGAAAATTACATGATGTATTGTAATTTAACGGTTTTTTAAAAATTTTCCAGTGTTTTGTAATTCAACCAAACTGTTGGTCGATTTCCAGGAAAAAGTTGTTGAAATTTACAAATATTATTTGTGATTTACTACAATTTTTTGTAAAGTTGAAAAAATATATTGAAACTGAAATCAATCTAGTCATTAAAATCTTACAAATATATTTAGTATTTTCACAACTCTAACTTAAAAATTGCATAATTTATTGTAATTTCACAGAGAAAAATTCTTATGCGTTTTGTAATTTTACCGAACTGTTGGTCGGTTCCCAGTCAAAAGTTTTTGAAATTAACAAACATTGTTTGTGATTTGATTCTCTGCTCAGATTAACTCATCAAACGTTGCTAGCCTGTGCGTGTTGGAACTGTGTCTTTTGTTTTCCCGGCTTTTCGGCACAATCGGCGTTGACACCGACTAGACAACGTTACTTGTATTAGTGGAACGTTTGGTTATTTTACAGTCCACAAAAAGCAAGCAACTTTTAAATAATCAAATACTTGTGATACTATTTCTAAAGTAACTGGAAGAAGTAATTTGTCATAATCAAAGGTAATTTGTTGGGAGTTGAAAGAACATGAATTGTTGGTAAGTGAATCAATAATAATTAATTTTCTATTTGATATCAGTAATTATTCATGGTACTCGCATCTGTAGTCATCTGACCATTTGTTCGCTTTATATATCAAGTTCAAATTAGAACTGAATTTTATAATAAATTAACGATGCAAAAAATTTTAAATTTTTAACGAAATTACAACACCTGTTTTGTAATATTACTAAACAAATTTCTGATAGATGTTTAGTGAAAAAGCAACAAATATGTTGTGATTTTTCAAAACTAAGTTAAATTGTGTAGTAAATTTACAATGCAGCATACTGAAATTACAAAACATTTTCAATCAAATTTATTTAATAAAGTGACATTATTGGTATTGTAATTTTACTGAACAAATTCCCGATATATGTTAAGTAAATTTCAAAAAATATTTGGTCATTTTACTAAATGGAGTTGGAATAAGTCGTGTAGTAAATTTACAAAATTGAATTTTATTATTACTAAATTGTTATGCGCTTTTTTTGTAAAATTACTATAGACATTTTCAACAATGTATAGTTATCCGAAAAAGTAGCTCGATTCTTCTTTTATAATATATTTCAAGATTATTTTCTGTCAATCAATATGTTTTTCTTAACGAATAAACATTATAATTATATTATGAGGTTCCAGGACAAAGACAAGCGAAGAGGCTTCTGAGTCCATCATCAAATAAAGCTAAGCAACTTCTCGAGTTGAAAAAGGATGACTTGAAACTGGTAACGGAACTGCTCACGAGACATTGTCCTCTGAGGTATCACTACAAAAAAAGCGATAGATCTGACAGTAAACTTTGCCGTTACTGCGAGAACTCTGCTGGGATTGTAAAACACTCAGCGACTGCAAAGCGCTTGTTTTGCGAAAAGCTTAAGTTTCTCGAAATAGTTTCATTGATACCCTCAGATATTAGGACCTTAGCTCCCAGGAAAATGATACACCCCGCACGGAGTCTCGGAATTTCGGGTCTCGAATAGATACAAAGTATTGTACGAGAGATCTTATAAGTCGAGGTACGGAAAGGCTAAAGAGCCATATTGACCCCACCCTACAATCTAGCTAGGAACGTATATAAACAAAGATCATGAACAAACACCTCAACAGATCACTTCTATCAACCCAAACTCTCAAAAAATGATACCGCTCTCTCCCTTATTTAGGCCCATCTTACACTTCCATAGGACAATACTTGTCGGATGACAATTACATATTTGGTATGAAACTCTGAACAACCTAAATACACATTTATGTATAGTATTTCTAATCCCAATTGGACCGACATAAAAAGTTTCGAGAATAAATTCTCTTCCACACGACAGAACTTTTTTATGATTGTACCAGGAACGCTTTGAAAGTATAAACACTGGTAGTATATACATTTTCCATTTGCCGGGCAGTGCATTTGAACATTCCTCGTAGTGCTCTTATTTTTATTGCCGTTCCAATTGGGATTAGAATAACTATAACTCCAAAGACAAACGAGACGGACTTGAAAGATCAGGTGTCTATAAACTTGAATGTCCAGAATGTCCTATTGCTTACGTTGGTCAAAACAATAGGAAATTCACAGAACGTCTCAAAGGACACGTCAACTTTTCCAATAAATATCGCCACACCGCCATTTTAGTCTAATCAACGAGTTCAAAAACGTGTTAAATAGATATAAAGCTCCTAAAAATATAAGCGATAGCTCCTTCGATTCGGAATGACATCTAGAAAAATGTTTTTAAGGGTTTATTAGCACGTAAAAAATTGCGATTGTTATTAACAAAATAAAATTAAAAAAGAAGGTATTTCATTTTTCGTTAATAATGATATTTAAGGAATTATAAAAAAAGATCCTGAAAGAGGGGGAAATTTCCAATTCCAAAAAGTCCTATCTCCCGGAACTCTATCTCTATTATTTATAATTTTTTTTAACGCTGAAAATTGGGCAGACTATTTTGGGATTTTGAAGATTTTTCTGTTACCATCTTATTGCATGGGTAAAATTATGATTAAAAAAACATTTTTTTTCTTAAATAATTTTTTTTATTGTTTATAATAGCTTTTTTTATATTTCAATTGTTTAAATAATTAGTTAAGGAATTATTTCATTCTTAAAAATCATCATTGATTTTTTTCAAATAATTAACAGAGAAATATTTTTTTTTTATAAATAATTCCATTGTTTATTAACTCAACAATTTGTTATAAACGAATAATATCAACCGTTATATTTTTTTTCAAAAACTCCAAGAAATAACAAAAACAACTATGTATAACAAAGTATAGAATTTTTTTTTTTGTATTTTTTATTATTATTATTATATATTTTTTTCTATACTTTGTTATGCACAGTTGTTTTTGATATTTTTTGAAGTTTTGAAAAAAAATATAACGGTTGATATTATTTGTTTATAAAAATTGTTAAGTTAATAAAAATGAAATTATTTATAAAAAAAAAAAATTCTCTGTTAATTCATTGAAAAAGGTCAATGATGATTTTTAAGAATAAAATAATTCCTTAACCAATTATTTAAACAATTGAAATCTAAAAAAACGATTATAAACAATAAAAAAAAAATATTTTGGATTTTTTTTATATCATAATTTTATTTATGCAATAAGATAATAGAGAAAGTTTTTAAAAAAATCTCAAAATAGTCTGTTTGTTTATAAACAATTTCTCAACAAATGACGTAAAAATTATTTTTCCAATGTTAATTAATACCTATATCAGATGCAAAAACAGCAATGATAAGATATTATTGAAAAAAAATTTTTTTTTATAACATTTTTTAGAAATTTCATTTTTTGTTAATTTAAAAAAATTATAATTAACAAATTAATAAACTTTAATAATTTTTTTTTGCATTGCTTTATTAAGTACCTGAATGAAAAGAGCTCCACGGAGCGAAAATTCTATAGACCAATTATTTGAATTTTTATGTCGTAATTTATAAAAACAGGGATTGGAAAAAAATTAGTTAATTAACAATGGTGTAACTTTTTGAGAAATCGACTTGAAATTTTTTTTTTACCGAGATTTTTCCGTTCAAGCGTCTAGATTACACCATAATTTATTCAATTTTTTTAATTGTTATTTAATACTATAAAAAAATTATTTTAGGTGATATAACGGCTTTTTAGACGGTGCGCCTATACCGTAACGACCTCGCGGAGCCCTATTTTCAGCGTTGAGAAAAAATTATAAATAATAGAGATAGAAATTATTAACGAAAAACGAACTAACTTCTTTTTTTAATCTTATTTTGTTAATAACAATCGCAATTTTTTATGTGCTAATAAACCCTTGGAAAACATTTTTCTAGACGTCATTCCGAATCGAATGAGCTATCGCTCATATTTTTAGGAGCTTTATATCTATTTAACACATTTTTGAACTTGTTGATTAGACTATTTGTAGCACCCAATCTGTTTGCGCAAACCATCTCTTGGAATCTGGACACTCAAACTTTGAGGTAAACAACAATGTGGATCTAATACATTTCTGCCCCAAATTGAACATTTTGGAAATCCATAATATTCACAAATCCGAAAATTCACTTAGTATAAACTGTGTTAATGACCAAATATAATTTTATTGCCTAAACTTATTCAAAGCTCTTTCCTTTATTCGTTAACTTTTTTCAACTTTCATCTCTTAAATCAAATATCCTCACATACTACTACCATCTTTCCACATCTCTGCCACCTGTAGTGTATCAGATGTATTGAACAGAACGCCATCATACAAGAGACATCTTCCGCTCAGTAGCCGTATCAACTCTGGGACTACCCAAAATCATTTCTAAACATAAACAATCCGATGTTTCCAAATATATTGTCCACTATTGGGAATTCAAAATTAGATGCCTGCGCCAGAGTGGCAAAAATTCGAACCAGACATACTTACATTGTTTGTCTGTTTTCTCAGAGGTTATGTTCGGAGTTTTTCTGAAAATATTTCCATTTGGTATTATTTTCCAGTTTTTTTGTGATTCATTTCAAGACTCTAGTAAAGTGGTGTATTCAAATCTCAAGACAATATCATTTGAGAAAACTCACTTTGAAGGAAACAAAGTATGATCTGAATTGTTTGCAAAAAAATTTTTTTCGAAGTTTCTGGACAGCTTAGTGGAGTCATCGGGAATTATTGTTATGAATTATTTTGAAGAAATGTTACACATTATTTCCCATCTCTCTTTCACTTTTTCTCTTGGTCACACACGATACAGGAACATTTTGGGAAGGAACTGAATTCTTCTTCAAGATCCCAAGAGCCCGTCGTCTGCCTATAAACTCACTCAATCCTAGATTAGTCTGCACCAGTATGTTACATTCATTTTCTCACGAAAAATTATATGAACTTATTCCAGTACAACGGGATCGTTTTGCCCAAGAGTCACATTGAGGTACACAACAATAATGATTTGAACTAGAATCACTAATTTGTTCACTCGGGGACATACGATACAAAATATTCACTACGTAAACCGAAATTTCATTGAATGTCAACAATCACAAGAGATTCGACAAGTTTTGAGTTTACAATGGCTAAAATCATATGAACAATAATGTTTCGAAAAGTAAACGTTTCATCAGCTTCGACGTGGAGAGCCTTTACACCAATGTCGCTATAGAGGAATCTCTCAGTATCATCAAAAGGAAACTCGAACTAGAAGAGGATGACCAGCTGCACGAGAGGACTGACCTTTCTACCCACGCAATATTGGAATTACTGCAGTGCCAACATATACATGGAGTGGTTCAAGGAATTGGCTATACGGGAGGCAGAATACAAACCAAAGCTGTGGTTGACGTACGTGGATGACACCTTCATTATATGGAATCACGGAGACAAACATCTCCAGGATTTCTTCTCAAGAATTAACAGAATCAGGGATTCGATCATATTCACGATGGAAATGGAAACCAACAGTGCCTTACCCTTCCTCGATGTGAAAGTTGAGAGAATAGGCAATGAAATCCGCACCTCCGTCTACAGAAGGAAGACAAATACGGGGCAGTACCTCAGTTACAGCTCCAACCATCCGAGTTCGACGAAGAGAGGGATCGTGAGAACATTGGTAGAGAGAGCAACGCACATATGCAACGACGTGGAGTCACTAGATGCCGAATTGAACCACATCAGAGAGGACCTCCACCGGAATGGATATCCCAAGAAACTCCTAGAAGAAGTATTGAAACAACTCCGGAAAACAAAAACATCTGGAGAGCAACAACAAAGCACAGTGATCTGCCTTCCGTACATCAGAGGTGTCTCCGAGAAGATCAGAAGGATCGGAAACAAGTTCAACATCAAGAGCTGCTTCCAATCCGGCGGTACTTTACGGAGTTTCCTGACCAAGACCAAACCTGACAACAAAAATGAAATCAGTAAGAATTGCATTTATGAAGTTCCATGTTAATGCGGAGATCCCTACAAAGGAGAGACAAAGAGACCGTTATCGGTAAGATTGGATGAGCACAAGAAATGGACTCAACGTGGATAAACATCAAAATCGGGAATCGCTGACCACGCCTGGACTGAGCACCATCGAGTTTTATGGGACGACGCAAGTGTTCTACATAGAGAGGAGCATTGGTTCAAACGAAAGTTCAGAAAGGCCGCCTACATCGAAGCCACTAACGCCTTTAATCAACCAAGCGTTGAGATCAAGAACGTATGGAAACCCCTAATTGCTCTTTCTGTAGGGCTGCAGAGGCGCGAAACTTCACGCACCACCACACCGCGCGAAATTACACGCACCGTTGCACATGGCGGAATTGCACGCATCATTGCGCCGACAGTCATATACATTGGTAAGTAGCACCTAAACTTGTCAGTATTCACCTGAAGACGATTGTAGATACAAGCATTCGAAACGTCGTGAAAACCTTTTAAATACATTAAGACGATGGAAGTCCGAAACGATAGTAATCATGTGTCCTCATCACCTAGATATACATATATAGTCACTCTTTTTCCATACTGTATGAATAATTCACGGTATGTTCAATAATATCTCCTTCTTCTCTTCTTAACTCTCTCTTCTTTTCTCTCAACTCTCTTTGAAGGACCTTTTTTACTTTGTTCTTGGCCACAGACGATACAGGAAGATTTTGGAAAAGGAATGTATTCTTCGTCAAGAGCCCATCGTCTGTCTATAGACTCGCTCAATCCTAGATTAGTCTGCATCAGAACGTTACGTTCATTTTCCCACGGAAAATGATGAAAATATTCCAATACAATGGTATCGTTTTGCCAAGAGCCGAGAGTCACTTTGAGGTACACAACAATAATGATTTGAACTTGAAGCACTCATTATTCCACTCGAGGACGTACAATAGTCAACAGAAAATACACCAGGTAAAAAAGAATTTCATTAACTCACAACATTACAAGAGATTCGACGAGTTTTAGGTATAGAATGGCTAAAATCATATGAACATTAATGTGTGGAAAGGTAAACAATGTACTTATGTATAGTTTCAAAATCGACACCAGAGGGAGTATCAGTTATTTTGAATTCCCAATAGCGCCGTAAGATGTCGTTCAATCAGAATACCAAACTGTCATATCAGTAATTCTCTTGCGATACTACCGTTCCATATATGTTATTGAAGTTATTCTTTCAGCAAGCAAATTCTGTTTTTCAGACAGACAAAAATTGAAAGAAATAAAATAAGGACTCGTAAAGGGTTAGTAACTATCCTCTAATTCTGGTTTTTTATTTCACTTCAATATTATGTTTGTAAGTATAGGTTTCCTCCATTTTATAACATTCTCATAATTATAATTGAATCCTTCTAGATCTTGAACGTCTGCTGGAGATGGGAATTACAATTCCTGAAATGCCTATAGAATTTTGTTAATTTACGTTGTTTAATTTTACTTGTGAAGAACCACTTCGAGCCAACTCCCATTCCATTTCCAATTTCTACCATCTCCACTTGAGCAAAATTGACTTTTATCGACAAAAGAGATCATGTTAGCTAATTTAAATTATATTACAATTTTGAAGGGATGAAAAATTCTAGATTTTTAATTAAAATGAACTATGATGAATGTTTAGGGGACACCAATCGTAAGACATATATTCGGCTCGAACTGAGCCGATTTTTAGCAACTTTTGTGGATAAAATAGTCTGACAGTTTTCCCAAATAGTTCATTTAAGATGCCTAAAAACCTTGGTGTTTTCACTGATCAGCTTTTGTTTAGAATTTTTGGGGGACAACAAATAAATTCTGCTTAGAACTTCATTAGTAGATGGCGCGATTAGGGAATGTCATGTTTGTGTCACGCTTAATGTCAAAACAAACCTATGATATTTTATTTTTCTGTCAAAATTACATTGTTGCATTTTTTATACAAAATATTGTGAATTGATCGTTCATTGCTGTTCGTAGTGTAAATTTTCGGTTATTAGTTTTGCCTGGTATTTAATATGTGTTTGAGGAATTGGTAGTTTTTAAGTAGTGTATGTGGATACTTACTTTTGATGAAATGGGCCCGTTTTACATTTTGTGTGGATTTTTAACTGAATGATTCTAGTTAAAAAAAAAACAAGTTTTTCTGGTCATTTGCTGTTTCCAGAATAAAGGAGGCTACCCTCAAAATATAATAAAAAGTGCCACACAAGACAACAAAAAGAACAGTTTTTACCTTATAATACTGTGAATTGAACAGAGGAGGATTATCCAACTCTTCACATAATCTTACGGAAAATTTTGGTATTACATTTATTCATCAATCTGTTCAAATTTATTTAGAAAAAGAAGTATCCAAAAAAGTTTTTGTAGAGTAGAGACATCAATGCATTAATTCATGTCATTTGCTGAAAATTATACAAAATATGTAAGTTCTTTCCTGAGACACGTCTGAAATGGAATGAAATTTTATTATCTTGAACAGAGGAAATAATACAAAATTCAACTTCATAAGCAAAGCGGGATTGTCCAAATTGATTGTTGATACGGCTCCGTCGAGTTGGTGTTACCTATACCATATTTCGCATCATGAACTCGGAGTTCGAAGATGAAGAAAAGCCCCTTTTCCGCCTTTTTCAGCAATGAGAAACGTTCAAAACACATCTGAATTATAATCTATGAAATTTGTTAGGCGTTTTCCACTATCCACATTGAACAAGCACTGACTTTGAATTTGTGTTCATGGGACTGAAATACATAAGTACCAACTTGGTGGAGCCGTATCACTACAGTTGTTCATAATTAGAATTAACACTTCTCGAAAATTCTATATAACACTGGTATAGTTTGTTCTTCTGAAATATGTTACATCGATCGATCAACCTCAAAATATTTCACAACGAATTGACATAACCTCAAAGGCGACAAAAGCACAATCACAAAACGGATCAGAGACACAAATCACAAAAACACCCTGTGTGGTTTGTGATTACAGTTTACTGAATAATGACAAGTAACGACGTCGGCGCCATCTGAAACTCTAGATAACTCCCTTTATCAAGTGGGCTGGTGTCCCCCAGTCTGTACCAATATTTTACAGGTACTTACAAGTGAATACACCATGGTTTTTAGACATCTTTAGTATATTCAAAGTCTGACATTGAATCAACATTATCAAAAATTCAACTTTTTTCCCCTACCGTATGATGAAAAAAAACAACTTTAAATGAATAGCTTATTTCCAACATTGAGCTTAACTACAAAATAGTAGTAAACGGCCAAATCGATCTAAATTAAACTCATTAGCTTGCTTTCCAATGAGTGTGTCGCCAGCATGGATGGCTTCAAGGACCATAACATCTGAAAGTAAACATTAACATTTTCTTTCATTTGATTTTCCAGTCCAGTCTTCATCATGAATTCATATAGATGAATGCAATAATGAAAAATGTTCTCAAAATATCTATCAGATGTAGTTTAATGCCCAGCTTGGCTTTAGCTGGGGAATAGTTGTCTACTGTTGGACAAAAAAAATCACAAATAATAAATCTATTTTCATCGTGAATTTTTCAGTTTTCAGAACAATATTTCTTTTCAATAATTGATTACGAATTTTTCCCTTTTCAGCATGAATACCTCCCAAGAGGTTATCTTGAACAGTGGAAGACAGTGACTGAAGTGTATCTTTCAGTCGCAGATGATTTCACATTTGATTTTATGAAAACTATATTAATATTTTTGAACAAATCAGTCTATCATACCCCATGCCAGGTTATAGATGTCAAAAAACACTGATTTCAACCCCTTCTTCTTTTCATCGTGTTTTTCCAGTTTTCAGAAAAATCGATTTGATATTCAATGAAGACTGGCTTGAAGCTGAGGTGACACAAAATGAAAAGTTGCTACTCACTTCACACCTATATGCGCATTTCGATGAGTTATCACCATCAGTAGGTATTCTACAGTAAATACATTGTTACATGTTAAGTATTAAAAAATATATACCCGCTGTTTCTACTTGGGTTATTTTATTCTTATTACTGTTCCTCAAATCGCTGATGGGATTTTGATGATTATATGGGGATTAAAGTAAACAAGGTGGAATACATCGGCCATTTATCGCCATTAAGTGCATTTTTATCATGTTTTTTGTCGATAACTTTGACCCGTTTGAGAATTTTAAAATTATGAATAATAATTTTGGGACCAGATTCGATCATATGGTCCGTCATACTTGACTTATTCTCCCCTCGGTAGGTAGCATGAGCCACATGTTCGTCAAACCTTCTAGAAATTCAACGTTTTCTCTGACCGTAATATACTTTGTCACAATTTTGTCAACTAATTTCAAGAATTCCCGACTTATCAGTTTTGTTCTTCGGGTTTCCCAATAACATTTGCAAGTTTTTTTCTATTGCTATAACCTGATTGGAAATTAACATCCCGGAGTATAGTGTTGAGACCTCTCGTGAGTTTTGGATTGAAAGGGATTCTCATGAATCTTTTGCTCTCCGTCGCTTATCTCAGAGTGGTGCTTTCATTCACTAAACGTATGAAACGCTCCTTTCTCAAGAAATTGTCGATAATGTCTGGTGTATATCCATTGATTATTGCTATTTCCTTGACCTTTTTTATTTCGTTTTGAAAACGATCAGCAATCAATGACAAGTTTACCGCAATGTGTATTAGAATAAAAAACTAGCCATTTTGGGTTGAATGTGGTGTTTTGAATCGGTTGCGATAATTCTGTTCGTGTGATTTTTCTGTAGATGTCTATTTGGTCATCAGAAATGGAGAGCGTTTGGAAATAGACATCTACAGGACGCTCACCAGCATGAACAGGTTCATCCCAGCCGATTCAAAACACCACATTCAGCACAAAATGTCTAGTTTCAATTTTCTAATACACAGAGCCGTACACTTTTCACTGAATGCTGATCGTTTACAAAATGTAATCAGAAAGATTGAAGGAACAGCAATAATCAATAGATATGCACCGGACATTATTGGTGATCTCTTGAGAAAGAAGCAATTCATCTGTTTTGTAACGAATTTTTCGTTACTTCCTTATACATAACCAATTTCTCATAATGTTTCTGGTTATCTTTACGGTGGTACGGGTCAGTAGTCACTTAGGTCGTCGTGGAATGCGCCCTTCATTATCGGCTTTGATTACGTGACCAGGACATTTCATTTTCGTGTCGATCGAGTTTGTTTTCGTGGCAAGTTGAGCATTTGTTTTTTTATAAGTGTTTTTAAATAGAGAAAAAAAACGAGAATGAAAAACAGGTGAACTATGATTTCGTCGAACCGAAAGAATAATCGTCCTCTTTCTCCAGTTGAGCCTCGAGATGGGCGGGTGTGGTGAGTGAGTTGATTTTGTACGTTGCGATTTGTAAATTGAATAATCACTGTTGAATTTGGTGGAGTGTAATTGTTTTCTTTGTCTTGCAATTAATGTTGTAGATAATTAAAAAAAATTTTTTTCGCTTTTATATGCTTGTAATCTTCGAATTATCGGATGGTAACTGAATGGTTATTGTTGAAGGTCAGGGATAAATTCTATACTCTCGGGTTTTTGTCACTTTGGAATTATCAGTGAATTTCCGATTGGATTATTTTCATATTGTTTTATATCCAACATATTGTATATGATACTTCCTTTGGCTAATTTCTATCAAGGTTGATTTGTGTTTTGGATTTAAGTAAAGAAAAAACCACAAAAAAAATATATTTCGGCCATTTTGTCAAGCATTTTACTGCACATATTTATGTGGCTGACCATTTGGGACTAATTTTTTTGGAAATCGGTTCTACGCTTTTTCCATTTTTGGGTGCCAGATAGGTGGTGGTTTCGAGTGGACTAGCACTTTCTCACCAGGGGATTATTCCAAGGATGCCGATTGAAAAGGGTGTTGCAATTATCAGTGAATTTCCGATTGGATTATTTTCATATTGTTTTATATCCAACATATCGTATATGATACTTTTTTTGGCTAATTTCTATCAAGGTTGATTTGTGTTTTGGATTGAAGTAAAGAAAAAACCACAGAAAAAAATATATTTCGGCCATTTTATCAAGCATTTTACTGCACATATCTATGTGGCTGACCATTTGGGACTAATTTTTTTTGGAAATCTAGCTAGCACTTACTTACCTCACACTACCAGGGGATTATTCCAAGGATTCCGATTGAGAAGGGTGTTACACAATGAAATCACCTCTCGGATAAAAACGACGGAAATCAAAAGATTCATAAGAATCCCTTTCAATCCAAAACTCGAGCGGTCTCAACACTCTACTCCAGGATGTGAATCTCCAAGCAGTTTATGGACTTGGAGCAGCTCTGTAAGTGGTGCCGCAGTGGTGGAATCGGGTGAATTATTCCAGATAGCGCAAATTATCCGTATTTGCCCCTTTGATAAATGGTGTGTTTTGAAAGTGCAACAGTTTAACTTCGTTTGTTACAAACTTGAAAACTGCGGTTGCTTTGTGGTCATTAGAAATATAAAATACAGATTGATACCACTAGTCTGTGAACCGCATTTGAACGACTTAACACGCGCACTGCGGAAACGTGATTTGCCTGTCATCGTAGTGTTTACATGTAATTAATTGTCAGGTTGAAACGTGTTCTATATTCGTAATGGATCAGTGGTTGCAACTGGGTTTTCACCCATTTCAAGCGACATCGTTTTCAAAAATCGGCAGCATTGGTGAGATCGGGTGTTAGGTGCGCGGAAGTAGAGAAAAATATTCCAGCATACATGCATAAGTAATTAGCCAAGCAGCAGCGACAACAAATCAGTACTCTGTTTCACAAACAATTGATAAAATTTAATTAAAACTTACATGTCTGATATAGGAGTAAACTACAAGAATAAAAAAAATAAAAATCAGAAGAAATATAAAAAAAATATATTGAAAAGATTTAGCCAAATATATAATGTGGAAGTGGGAAATTATTGTCCGAGAGAAATTGTGAAGGAGGAATTTGTAGCATATTGGACAGATTATTAAATAAAAGAAAGAAGTATCCTCAAGTGGGGCTCGAACCCACAACCATATGTTTTCCGGACATACAATCTTACCACTGAGCTATAGAGGCTATAGGAATCGACACACACTCGCGAACACTTTATTTCCATAATATGATGTGAATGTTGGAATGAAATCGAAAATTGAATGTACTCATCAATGGCCGTCGAGACCCGATACCTATTTACACAACCATTGATAAGTACCTTCGATTTTCGGTTTCATTCCACCATTCACATTGAATTATGGAAGTAAAGTGTTCGCGAGTGTGTGTCGATTTCTATAGCCTCGATTGCTCAGTGGTAAGAGTGTATATCCGGAAAACATAAGGTTGTGGGTTCGAGTCCCACTTAAGGATGCTCCTTTTCTTTAATTTAATAATCCGTCCATTATGCCACAAATTCCTTCTTCATATATTGAAAATATTGATTTCTTTTCTACATACATAAGTTTAAAATTTTTTTCATATTGTTCGTTTACTGTCGGAATTTGACTGAAAAAATAATTTGAATGTATATTACACGAATAAAATATGTTTCATGCATGTTTTTTAGATTACTGTAATCATTTGTATGAAAAAATGTAATTGTTAATATCAATGTGAAAATTTAACTTACAAAATTTGTCAATTGACCTATTTTCCTTTCGTAGATTGATTGTAACAGAGATTGTTACGTTTGCGACCGAAAAAATCAAACTATCGAACTTAATAGACACCCTTTTTATCACAGCGGTAAATGGGAACCAGTTTGTCCGATTCCGCCACTGCAGCGCTGCACGTTCAACTCTTTCCCCACGCTTTAAGTCCATAGCAATGGAAAAAACTTGCAAATGTTATGAGGAAATCTGGACAAAAGTGGCATGCTAGATAAGTCGGTAACTTATGAAAGCTGTCAAAATTGTGATGAAGTCTATTACGGCCAGACAAAATTTCTACCACGAATATGTGGCCCATACTACCTACCGTATGATCGAACCTGGTTAGAAAATTAAAATTCATAATTAAAATGATCAAACCGGTCAACGACTATAGAAAATCCGATTGTCTGGAGTATATCTATCCACAAAAATTATAATGAAAGATAATCTGATGACGATAAAGGGCCGATGTATTCCACCTTGTTTACTTCAATCCCCATAGAACCATCAAGATCCTATTAGGGATTCAAGGAACAGTAGTAAATATAAAAAAACCCAATTTGAAACACCAGGTATACAATGATGTAACAATTAATTTAGTGTAGTTTACCTACTGATAATGATAACTTTGTTATCGAAATGAGCATATATTTATGAAGTGAGTAAGTGTGGTGAAGAGGTTACATGCATATATTTATCAACTTAAACTATTGATAATGAGGATAGCCTATGTGAAGCCAAAACAATTAAATATCGATTTTCCGAATTGGGCGCTAAATGTGAGTGCGCATGCGCGAAGAAATAAACAAGTTTTATTGTGAAAAAATTTAAGAAAATGTGAAAAAATGATGGAGTATGACAAGTCCATTCCATTTGTTGCAAATTCTCATTATAGTAACATAACCACAAAATGTTTACATTTGTTTTCACGTAGTATTGGGTATTCTGGTTGATATGTCAAATTAATAATCTAACATCAAATATTTATGTGATGAGTCGTAAATCAGAAGTTGTGCATAAGCAGTAGTTTTCAAGCGCCCGCATGAAATAGGACAGACTGCCCAACTAACATTATAGGAAAATTATACCAAGCAGAGGGGTAAAATGGCTTAGAGAAGTCCGAATTTATCTATTTCTGACCAAATATTCTACCTTCAACTACTACCTAACTCTAAACTTATAATTCGAGTTATAAAAACCGTCATTGGGACCACCAAATCTCCTTCAAAAACAACACTCAATGGGCGAAGGGCATAGTATGAAATTATTTGTTATGAACTTCAAATATACCTTCACAGCCTCATGGGTCAATGGAGTTATTTATCAGGTTGAATTTCACCTAAAGGTGACCAGCAAAATGTGTTCAGAACACTTGAACTTTCAGGGAAAACTTTATGGTGAGTATTAACCTAATTATTACCTTATGTATGTTCACATAGTCAGGGAATAAACAAGTCGGTAAACAAGTCTACTATATACTCTACATTACCTATTTTGGCACCAATTGAATTGCCTGGGCATTTTTTGTGCTAGTTTATACCTACTGTTCCACAATGAGGGCGAGGTTACAACAATATATGCCCAATAGATGTCTACAACGAAGTCAAAGTTACCAAAAATGAAATCCTCAAAGTAACTTGGTTTATTATCAGATATTGTAATCCAAATCGATTTGGATGAGGATGACATGATACAATTTACTCTTTTCAAATAATTTACTGTGGAGCTGAATTTCAGAAATCTATGGAATGCCAAGTAGAAATTTGAATAGAATTATTAAACCATACAGCTATACCACGCTAAACCATACAGCAATAATCCGAATCTACACTTCTCAAAGTCCAAAGATCAGAGCCATCATGTTTCCACTCATGTGGTACATATTCTACTATGGGCTCCACGTCTTTTGACGACGGCAACTATTTTAAAACACTCATCATCCATTATTATGAATGAAAATATGAAAACAAAAAATATTAACCATCGACGGAGGCCGGTGAATCATGGATTGACAGAATGTACAGAATGAATACATCGATAAGCTGCGTTCAGCAAGATTCGTGTGTCGCTAGCGGTTAACTACTGCCGTAAAGTTTTCATTGATGCGACAAACTGAAATACAATGAAGTTTGTCCAGCTGGAGCTAATGGGCAACAAAAATGTATTGAATTAAGTGCAAGAAAACGAAAGCAAATAGCAAAACATTAAAAGATTGATGTGTTGAAACGATGACAAAATTTCAACACTAATCATTGCGGCGTCCGGAAAAATAAATTTTTTTAGCAAATCATAATATCTCGATTTTTTAAGAGGTAGTCTATTCTAAGAGTGCTTTCAGACTATGCGGAACGCGGTAATGTCAAACTACAAATTTAAAATGTTATGATTGGTTATCTATCTTTACATAGAGATTCCCTCCTCACACCGAGGAAACATTATCGTGGATATTATTACGACAAAATGTGCACTGAATACAATTATTGCGTACTATTTTCAACATCACTGATATTTGATGTTCAATTCCAGAATAAACACATTACGGGGTTTTGTAGTATATGTCGTTTTCTTTGATTAACTAGGTATAGGCTAGACAGTGATATTTAGGGTAATTATAACGAAATAATTACCTTCGCCAATTTGGGCGCTGACCTATTCGAAGATCGAAATGACTTAAATTTTACTTAAAATGTTTCTTGGGTGATTTTCGTGACTTCACTTTGTTAACCTGGCATCTCATGGAGTGTTATTCATATTGGAGTTGATAAATATATGGTTACAAGTGCAATTTTTCATCAATTGAGTATAATATTTCCTCCATTACCATTTATTTCCCCATTCTGAGAGTTATATTTTCATACCCGAACTTTTCCCCCGCGAAAAGATTCTAGACAACCACGGCACTCCTCAAACTGTAATAATATAAAAGATTCAAACGTTTTCTCAAACTGTAATAATATAAAATATACATGTGCTTCTTGTAATGATGAAAAATGTTTGAGAGTAACAATTTGGAATCTGTATTTTTTTCACAACTTCACCTGTCATGGGCTATAGCATTTTGGTTCTTTGAAGATATTATGAACATCTTAATGTACAACTATGAGTTCTTGAATACATTCAGTCTCTTTTGCGAAACATTTTCAGATCTTTCAACTTTGATGGACCTTGTGCCTCTGCGTGTTTCATATAATGCCGAGCATACAAAGTTGTTCATGAGTTCATATAGTGATATCGAGAGACAATATGTTTCGGAGTATAACCCAATTATATTTCGAAAATGAAACTCCATAGTTTCTGTCTAGTTTAATCGAAATCGATGGGTTTCGAAATTTCCAGTCTGTACAACATGATGCATTTCTGAATAACTAATTGGGATGGTTTGAATATCGGGAAAATCGAAACTCCCTATCGATGTGCATTTTGCCTTTTAATGTGAAAGGTTTAATTTCGTTTCAGGCTGGTCGTTTCATCAAGGGGCATTTTATAATAATTTGGAATCAAATGGAATATTTTGTGCAGATTTTAATTTCAGATATTCTATCGGAAAATTTATCATTTTCAGCATTGATATATAAACTCGTAAAGTGCAAAACAAGGATTTGTGCGCTTCGATCTGAAAAAATATCTATGGCCTGAAACAAATGAAAATGATACATGATTGATATAAATTCTTACTGATCGTCCTCACGAAATTATGTGAAAAAATTTGAAAATAATAATGATTAACGCACTATGAAAAAAATTATATCGACTATTTCCCTCATTATATTTTATCCAAATGAATGGCCGAAATTCCAAACAGAGAACCAATTGGATTAGTTTTATAGTGATAAAACTTCTCGCTGTATTATACTGATAAAACCACCAGTAGATTGGATATTGTTTTGTGATAAAACTACACTTGGTCCTGTCGGAATTAAATATCAACGCATTCAATTCCTATATAGGGAAGTAGGAAATGTAAAATTGATGGAATAAGTTATTTTGAATTCACTACATACAATGATTTGATAATTGAATTCAAATATACTTTTTCAGCATGTTGAAAATCCTCAGTTTTTTAAATAAGGCGAAGAATAATTATAATGTGTCATTTCCAGTATATTAATGAAAGTCCTCGTAGAGCAGTGGTTAGCATGTTAGTCCATCGCGCAGTAGGCTCGGGTTCGATCCCTTAGAAAGATACTTTTTTGGAAATCAGTTCCAGATACAAAGGTATTTGATCTGATAGTGAAATATATATATATAAATATATATATATATATATATATATATGATAAGAAATATTTGTTCAATGTAAAAATAATGAAAAGTGATATAATGATACTTATATATCACATAAATACCTGCTATGTTTGTTTTGCAATTTTTCTGTACATTTTGCTTTTCTGCAACCTTGTACCATTTTCTAGTCGACGCAGATGTCTCGAAAGTTTAGCAGTGGAGCTTTTCTATTGTCAAGTATGTTGCCAACAATTCATTCAATTTGCACAACCTATAAAAAAAATATAGAAATCAAAATTCATGAATAAACTCTGGATCTCAAGTAGACAAGAATAATATTGGAACATCCTGAATGCTAAAATCAAATTAGAAGGAAACATGACAGCGACATGTCAGAACATTTTGAAGGAAAATGATAAAATTTTGAGTATAGAAAATTGTTAGATATGTATTTTAGCTAACTTTGTATACATTATGTAAGGTATGGAAATGCAAATTGTATATAAAATCCATAGCATGGTTTAGAATAAGGAAAAGTGACATAGAAAGTGAGTAAAAACCTTAAATTTGTGAGAAAAACCAAAAAGTGATGGATGCCAGCAAAAAAATAACAAGGATTAAAAAAGATAAAAAATTAATTTTGGAAAGGAAGCCGAAACAAATTCTGCTCATTTAAAACTACAAGGATACACCAACAACAGAAGTGTAACAGCTATTCGACAATCAATGCCCAAATCAAGAAACCAATTCCTATCCGTGACGTTGCCAACTACCAGGGGGCCCTGAATCAGTGAAACTGCAACTTCTTATAGCCACAGAATACGCCAGGATTCACGATAATACTCAAGAGAGACGAATAACAGGTACTTTTTTAACCAAAACCAAAAAAAGTGAGCGTATTCGTGTCAGACACTTCTTTCGGGTACTTTTGCTGACTTTTATCCTTTGATTTAAACGTTATTTCTTATTCGTGCTGATAAACTTAGTATAGCCCACAAGCATTTATATTTGCTAGTTACTTTATTGCGCATGAGCAAAGGTTTCCATTCCACTGGTTGATAAAAATATTAAAATTAAGATACATTTCGCAAGCTAGGTATATTTAAGGATTCGTTTTGAATAAAAGAAAGATCATTTGATTATTTGCTGGACTCGTTATTTATCTTTTGATCGTATTACAACCTATATTTCCACAAAATAGTATATTGACTTCAAGCAAAACAACTAGATGGCACCACTGAATCCTGCTTCGAGAGGGAGTAATATAATGTTTTCATAGGCGTACCGACTGAGCTGGGATGAGGTAAAAGAATACAGGTGAAAGAGTATTTGAAAAAGAGTAAGAAACAGAGCCGGTATTTCTTTGGAAAACTTTCAAATAAAAATAAATCAATTATTCAAACTTACCATAACAAATGACAAATATTTTATCATGATGACTAGTTATTAAAAAAATGAAATAATACTTAAAAATAATAGAAATAAAGATACTAGCAATAATAATCATCATGATAATATATTTTCAGGTTTTTGGGTGTGTTCAAAAGCAGTGAATGATCATTGTGAATGAATGAATTCAGAAACGGTAATTATTCGGACAGGATTCCTTCGATTTTGGATCGAAAAGAATTGTTGTAACTTTCCCCGTTGAAAATTATAATATAACATGGATTCTGGTGATTTTATCCAGTTTTAAATGTGCTAGTGAATTTTAACGTAAATTCTCTTAAATATTCCCTCAAGCATTTTGCCTCTAGGAAATTCAACTCTTGCAATTTGCGGCCTTATTATCAAATATAAAACCACTCGAACTTCGCTATTGTGGTTTGATCAGATAATAACACCGCAAATCGCACTCGGTGAAATTTCCATGCAAAATACTTTCTCGAAAATGTAAAAAAAATGAGCGATAAAACCCTTAGCACTTAAAATTCATTTGAAGTTATCCGATAATTTTCTCCTGCATATATTGCATAATGGGAGAAAATAAAATCAATAAACCTATTCTTCTCATGATTACTTCCATTTCGGACGTCCATCGTCGTAATGGATTTGGAAATTTTTCGCGACGTTTCGATTACGTGTATCTGCAATCGCCTTCAGGTGAAAACAGATTACCCAACCACTGCAGATATAGAGGAGGGTGTAGTGATTTAATATTATTTAGAAAAAATTTCATTATAGTGAAAGTTGACCGGAATATCAGGATATATGAAACTCTCAATGATGCAATACATAGATGAAAAAATATCTTAGAATTCATCCGAATTATTTTTCCCCATATTTTTTACCATTAAGTTTTTTCCTCTGGAATAAATGAATAATACTTTTCATTTCACTTAACGAATCACTTATTTGTAGCATCATAGTATGTTACGTTAGGTTAACGTATCAATTATTTAGAGCATCATAGTATGTTAGGGAAACGATATTTTGGTAAACAACTGTTTTCCTCCAACTCTGAATTGGATTCTATCTCTTCACACTTCGAGTTTCCATTATCGATGGACTGGTATCTGTAAACATAATGAACCTTATTTGAGGATCATTAGGTATGTAGAAAGTAGTGAAACATTACCTTGAATGGCCCTAGGTATCATGTAAAGTCTTAGGTTATTAGCCATGTTTGGTATACAGGGTGTTATGTAAGTACGTGACCAAACTTGAAGGGGTGATTTTTTGGGTGATTCTGAGACGAACAGTTCATATAAACATAGTTCCGGTAATGCTTCGTTTTCAAGATAAAGGGTGTCAACATTTTTAAAAGAAATAGTTTTTTCTTGAATATCTCAATAATCCTTTAGCCGATTTCGTTAAAATTTGGCAGTGTTATTTGGGGTAGCAAGAGGCTAATTTAGCCCCAACTAGATTGGAAATATCCATAACCAATATTTTTGACAAAAAAAATTTGCACCATTGATTTTTTTGCATTAAGCTACTAAAACTACAACTTTTTTTTTCTATCATTTTTTCGTATCTTGCTAAGTTTTTGAGAAGAAAAAAATTAAAATCACTTGTGGTGAGTCCCGAAATTTAAAAAAACCGGAAACCCTTTTTAAAACCACACTTAAACAAATGGTACGCAATTTTTTTCAGAAAAAAAAACATTGAACAATAAGGAACACAAAACTTACAATAGTTGCCAAAATGTCCTCCTCCAACTTCAATGCAAGCATTACCTCGTCTTAACATCGATTGCCGAACATGTTGAAATATTTCCGGCGTATGTCTTAACTGATCACATGAATCCCGTATCCGTTGGATTATTGCTTCTTCAGTGTTGACTGGAGTTTTATCAGCGAGGGACTTTAAATATCTGCAAAGGAAGGAATGTAAATGATTTGAATCCGGTTACCTAGGTGGCCATGACTGTGGATCTGCGCGACCGATCCAGTTTTCCCCATAAGTTGCATCCAGAAATTGACGTGCTACTATGTGAGGTGGGGCGCCATCGTGCATGAACCACGTTGCTCCTCATACTGCCAGTGGGATATGTTCTAATAGTACAGGTAACACAAATTCCAAAAAATGCCGATACTCTTGACCATTTAATCTCGGGGGTGAAAAATGAGGTCCAATGAGATAATCACCCACATTACCAACCCAAACATTCACGGAAAACTGTTTGTTGATGATTATGTTCTATAACCGTATAGGGATTTTCTTCAGCCCAGATATGATTGTTATGAAAGTACATGATTGAATCTCGGGAAAAACACGCTTCATCGGTAAACAATATACAGGATAGAAATGTCGGAGATACTGCATGTTGTTGCAGAAGCCAAGTAGAATAAACAACTCGCTTGGGAAAATCCGCAAGTAATAATGCTTGAACACGCTGTATGTGGTGAGGATACAGTTGATATTTCCTTGAAATCTTCCATACAGTAAAGTGAGAAATGTTTAATTGTGCAATTTTGCTCCACTGTTCTTACCGTTGCAGGTCTCCCAATAAGAGGAGCCGACTTTTGAAAGATGCCTGATTCGCCCAGCCTTTCGTGTATACAAATGTTTGTCTATTTGGTACAATGCGATGAGGATATCTTTCTTGATAAATGCGTCTAGCCGCTCTGGAATTGCCTTGGGCCATTCCATAGACAAAATGCAAATCGGCCATTCCTGAGTTTGTAAACCGAACCATTTTCTAATATCAGTAACGTATTTCATAGCCTGAAACACTTCAAATAATTACTATCAAATAATTACGTATGCACTGTTTCAAGTTATGTCAAAGTCAAATTTTTTCAAACAATTGTTTTTCCTTACATGGCATTCTAACTTCACTTTATTGCTTGCATTACTTTTGATAACAATTTCTAAGACTAGAATGGACTATTGATATGGAAAAAAATAACAAGTACACCCCATTTTTTCTGGTTTGGTAGTTCAAATTTTTTATTATGTTGTCCTAGAGACATGCAATAAAGTTATTTTTATGTTTTTTCTCAGAAACAAAGCGAAATACGAAAAAAATTCTGAAAATAAAAAAGTTGTAGTTTTAGTTGCTTAACGCGAAAAAGAAATTGCAAAAAATCAGTGGCGCACATTTTTTTGGTCAAAGATATTGGTTGAGGTGCCTTCCGGGACGCCACTGGACATGATGATTTCAATCTACTCAGGGCCTTACTACCCCTAATAACTGCCAAATTTCAACAAAATCGGCTAAAGGATTATTAAGATATGTGGGAAAAAACGATTTCTTTTAAAAATGTTGACACCCTGTATCTTAAAAACAAAGTATTACCGGACCTTTGGTTATGAAAACTTTTCGTCTTAGAATCACGTCACGTCACGTCTTAGAATCACTCACCCCTTTGAGTTTGGCCACGTACTTACCTAACACCCTGTATATCTGTGGTAGATTTCTCTCTCGTTATTCATTATATAGTGTCGTTCGGCAAAATCCAGTGTTAAGGTTTCCCCTTACTCCTGACCCATCTTTTGTTAAAAACTATTATTTTTATTTTTTTTTATTCTTTATATATAAGTATTTTCATATGGTCGAAGCAATTCCCCTTAATTTTCAAATATATATATCATTTCGCGTTCATGAAAGCATACTTCCACTTTACGCATGCGCGCGAAGAAAATCAAGCAAGAATTCAGTTTTCTTTCGACTCCGCTTTGAAACACTCCGCTTTCAAGATATACGTCTCGCCAGTTTAGTTAAAAACGGAAAACATTTTGGTTCTTCAAGTTTCCGTCTCACCGCTATAGTGTTAAAAGGAAGACATTGTCACGTGTGTGATAACCCACTTTTCGTAGTTTAAACACAAGATTCCTGAAGGAAGGAGGAAGATCCATCCATCTAGGCACCAGAGGTAGGTGGAAGTTCTTTCTCGATTTTTAAATCGTTCAATAATCCATTTGAACCAGCAAATTTCATATTTTCATATTTTTCATTTTACCGCCACATTTTTTGGTCCTTCTGAGCCAAGAATCCCTGGATTATTGGTTTTTCATTTATTCATTTAAATACGAAGAATTGCTTCGACCATTTTTCAAAATATAAATTCAAGGTCACCGGTATTCAGCTGGTGAAACAATTGTAGGTAGGAATTTGTATCCTTTTTTTTGCGATAAAAAGTTGCCAGGTCCGTTCTTGGGTACAGTGGTTTTTGTGTATTTATTTCAATTTATCAGTTATTTGATTAGTTTCACAAAATGGCTGATAAGATCAAAAAATTGAAAGCTCTTCGAAATACTGAAATAAAGAGAATGTCAGAACTGAAAGAGGTAGCTGAAATAGCCGTTATAAATAGTAAAGCTCATTCTGAGTTTCGGCAACGATTCAAAGTTTTAAAGGAAATTGAATCGAATTTCAATGATCATCAGTCTAACATTATCAGTAACTTAAGTTCGTTGAAAGATCTAACCACAGATATGTTGGATACTGAAGAATCTGTCCGCACCGCATTTGATAAGGATTTATTTTCAGTTCAAGCAATTCATGCTGATTTATTTGAAGAGGTTCCACAAACTCAGGTTGGACAAATTATTGCTCCCTCCGCACCCAGGTAAAACTTCCTGAAATGAAGTTGCCAACTTTCAATGGGGACATAAAGGCGTTCACTCCATTCATTGATCTTTATAACGTTCTTGTGCACAATAATGTGTCTCTTTCTAGCATTGAAAAGTTTGCCCACTTGCATTCTGTATTGGAGGGGCCGCCAAAAACGTTGATTTCGTGCACACCGCTTATTTCAAGCAATTATTTAGTAGCTTATAATGCAATCACAAAAAGATATTCAAACCCGCGTCTTTTAGCAAATGCTCACTGGAGCGAAATTGAGTGTAGTCCGCGCATGTCAATTGAAAACCCGCCTTTGCTTAGGAAAATTATTGATACATTTTCGGAAAACGTTGCCGCTCTCCGCAATTTATCCTATCCTGTAGATCAATGGGATTTCATCCTTTGTCATATGCTTTGAAAGACTCGACTCCACTACGGTGGCCGCTATGAATTAGAACTCAGTTCAAAATCGATTACCAATCCTAATTTCACTGACATGATAGATTATTTAACTAATCAGTGTAATGCGTTCGAATCACTTTCATTGAATTCTATCCGTATGAAACCCAAAACTCATAATACTTGTAATATATCTAACATGAACCGCACGAATCCTAATCTTTCTAGTTTTCGAAATACCACTTTGTTTGCCGCAAATCCGCAGGCATATACGAGTAAAAGGCTATGTCCACTCTGTAAATCTGAACATGCTTTATATAAATGTCCTTCATTCCTGGGAAAATCTCCTAGAGAAAGATATAATATTGTTAAACAAAACCATTGGTGCACAAATTGCTTAAGTTATACTCATTCCAAGTCAAAATGTTCTTCATCTCGTACTTGCAATTATTGCCAATCTACTTATCACCACTCAACTTTACATTTTGACAGACCGCAAAATATTTCAGCTTCATCATCAAATTCTAATAATGATGGTTCTTCCGATTCAGTCCTTCGAATTGAAGAAACTCCGCAAACTTATATTCCTGAAACCGGCCCTGCAGCACTTAGTGCGAATCTTTCACAGCAACACAATGTCTTATTGGCTACCGTTAAATTGAGAATTTTAGATTGTCGTGGTAATTTCCAGGTGGTAAGAGCATTAGTGGATAGTGGATCGCAAGCAAATTTTATTTCCAAACGATTCCTGCATCGTTTAGGTTTGAAACCGTTCAAATCAGCTGTTGCTGTACAAGGGCTCGGAAATATGACCGCTCAGGCATCGCTTGGCAAGGTTAGCTGTACTGTTCAGCCGACCGGAGCGACGCATCCGATTTTAACTTTTGAAGCAATAATTCTTGATCACATTTGTTCAGATATGCCTACTTTTAAGTTTGATACATTTACTTGGAGTCACATAAAAAACATTACTTTGGCTGACCCACAGTTCTCGAAACCCGCACCGATTGATCTACTTTTAGGCGCTGAAATATTTCAGAAAATTCTTTTGGACGGCCGTAGTGTTGGTAATGAAAATTTACCCAGTGCGTTTAATACCACTTTTGGTTGGATTTTATTTGGAAAAGTTGCAGCTACACATCAAAAAGTAATCAATTCATTTTTGAACATTGTAGAAATATCTCAACTAGAGAATACGCTGAAGCGATTTTGGGAAATCGAAGAGATACCTTGTGAAGAAACGATTTCTGTCGAGGATAAAAAATGTGAACAATTATTTTTGGACACTACAACTCGCACGGAGACCGGACGATACATGGTGTCCCTCCCATTCAAAGAATCCGCAGTCGTGAATTTTGAGAATTCTAGAGATATAGCTCTTCGACGTTTTTACAGCCTCGAAAGGAGATTGGCCCGCAATCGAAATTTATATAATGAATATTCCAAAATTTTAAGGAATACATAGAGTGCAATTACATGGAAACGATTCCGGAATCCAAATTATCTAAAGTTCCTTCTTATTATATACCACATACTTGTGTTTTCAAACCAGACAGTACCACAACAAAAATTCGAATAGTTTTCGATGCAAGCGCAAAATGTTCTAATAATATTTCACTGAATGACGTGTTGATGACAGGACCTAAATTACAAAAGGATATTTTGGCAATACTTTTGAATTTTCGACTACATCTCATTGCATTTACCGCAGATATTAGCCGTATGTATCTTCAAATTTTGCTCCGAACCGCTGATAGAGATTTTCAAAGAATTTTTGGAGATTTTCTCCAAATGAACCGCTGCTTGAATATCGTTTACGTACGGTGTCTTTTGGGGTAGCCAGTAGTCCTTGGCTTTCCCTCCGCACGTTGGCAAAATTGGCTGACGATGAAAAAACAAACTATCCACTAGCGTCGCAACTTTTGCTGTCCCATAATATTTATGTAGATGACGTCATTGGTGGATGTGATTCTTTGGACGAATCACTTGCAGTACAAAGTCAATTGATTTCATTATGTAAAAGTGGTGGTTTTCATCTCAAGAAGTGGTCGAGTAATAATGTTGAGTTTTTAGAAAATTTACCTAAAGATTATTTGTATGATCAATCATATTCGATGGATAAAGAAAATGAGTCAACCATTAAAGTCTTGGGGTTAAAATGGACTCCTTCTTCAGATGTTTTCTTTTTTTCTGTTAATTTATTAGAGGAACCACTTACCAAACGTAATATATTATCCGAACTTAGTCGAATATTCGACCCTCTTGGGTTTCTATCACCAATCACATTGTTTGCAAAACTGATAATGAAAGAATTATGGTTACAGGGTGTTGGTTGGGATGAGCTCCCTCCCAACCAAATTATAAAAAAATGGACATTATATAAAAGTCAACTACCAGAAATATCGAAGATTGGAATTCCCCGTCTCATTCCATTCCAAGATTTCACCCGTTGTGAATTACATGCCTTTTGTGATGGCTCACAGAACGCATATGCGTCTTGTCTGTACGTCAGAGTAATAAAAAATAACCGCATTTTTGTATCTCTTTTGAGTGCAAAATCTAAAGTTACTCCTACCAAATTATTATCTATTCCTAGGATAGAGTTATCTGCTGCCCTTTTGTTGTCAAGGTTAGTCTCTTACGTTTTGGAGATTTATTCCGAAAGAGTCAGATTCGATCAAATATATACTTGGACGGATTCGTCAATTGTTTTACATTGGGTAAAGTCAGATCCAAACAAGTTCAAAACTTTTATTGCTAATCGTATATCTATGATACAAAATAAAGTTTCTCCTGAGTGGTGGCGTCATGTATCTTCCAAAGATAATCCGCTGATTGTTCCTCCCTGGCCTCCTTCCGGAGAATTAGTTAATCATCCGCTATGGTGGGAGGCCCATTTTGGTTACAGAAACCGAAACCGATTGGCCCATCCAAAATTCAAATTAGAATCTCACAGCTTCGATTGTCAAGAGCGCAGAACGGTGCTTGTAGCATTCACTGATGTAGATTCATTGCAGAATATTCTACAAAATTTTTCTTCTCTAGAGAAAATCCAGAGAATCATAGCATACATCAGAAGATTTTATTTTAATTTGAGACATCCGCTGAATAAACTAATTGGTTCTTGTTTCAGTGATACTGAGTTACACGAGGCTTTACTTGTTCTTGTTAAATTCACTCAGTATTCTGTATTCGAAGATGAAATTTCTAGATTAAAAACTAATAAACCGCTTCCTAAGTATTTGAGAAAACTCAGTATTTTATAGACCAAAGGTTTATTGCGAGTGGGTGGAAGGTTACACAACTCGCTTTTAGAATATGATAAAAACACCCTCTTCTTCTACCCCGTTCGAATAGACTCACTGATTTAATAATAGAATATACTCATCATCTTCACCTGCATCCCGGCCTGCAGACGTTGCATTTTCGTTTATTACAAAATTTTGGATATTATCCCCGCGTCGCACCATCCGAAAAGTATTGGACAAATGCTTCCGATGTTGGCGCCTCAATCCGCGAAGCCTACAACCCCCTATGGGCAATCTCCCCGCAAACCGAGTTTCACAGGTAAAAGCTTTTTCAGTAGTTGCTGTTGATTTTTGTGGCCCATTTTTCATTACGTTGGGCAAAATCCGCGGGGCAAAGACGGTTAAATCTTATGTCTGCGTTTTTATTTGTTTTGCAACTAAAGCCATACATTTGGAACTTATTTCAGACATGACAACCGAGGCATTTCTGGCTGGCTTACGCAGGTTCATGGCAAGGCGAGGCCGCTGCTCATACATTTTTAGTGATTGTGGTAAAAATTTTGTTGGTGCAAATAAATATATTAATGAAATTATGAAAAATGCCGCAGATAATGAAAAGTTAGTTTGGTCATTTCACCCCCCGACAGGCAGCCATTTTTCCGGCTTAGTTGAAGCAGGTGTTAAATCATTCAAAACACACTTTGCTAGAGTTATCGGTTCGCAAATTCTCACGTACGAAGAATTGTATACAGTTATAACTCAAATTGAGGCTATATTGAATTCTAGACCGCTTTGCCCGCTGAGTTCTGATCCAAGTGATTTGTCGGTTCTGACTCCGGGGCATTTTAACGTTAGAACCTTTAACTTGTCTTCCAGATCCTGATTTCAGTCATCTAAAACTGAACTCTTTGGGACGATGGGAGTTATTACAAAGGATGAAATCCTGTTTCTGGTCCAGGTGGCATTTAGAATATTTAACTAATTTGCAGCAGAAACACAAATGGAATGATCCTGATCATCCCTTGAAAGTTGACGATCTCGTCATTATAAAGCAAGATAATTTATCGCCTTTACAGTGGCGTATGGCCATAGTTGTGGAACTTCACCCTGGATTAGACAAAGTAGCTCGCGTTGCTACAGTGAAAACCAGTAGTGGTACCTATAAGAGACCAATTAATAAATTGTGTCTCCTTCCACAGAATTAGTTTTGTTGAAATCCTTCAACAAAACGTGGGGAGAATGTTAAGGTTTCCCCTTACTCCTGACCCATCTTTTGTTAAAAACTATTATTTTTATTTTTTTTATTCTTTATATATAAGTATTTTCATATGGTCGAAGCAATTCCCCTTAATTTTCAAATATATATATCATTTCGCGTTCATGAAAGCATACTTCCACTTTACGCATGCGCGCGAAGAAAATCAAGCAAGAATTCAGTTTTCTTTCGACTCCGCTTTGAAACACTCCGCTTTCAAGATATACGTCTCGCCAGTTTAGTTAAAAACGGAAAACATTTTGGTTCTTCAAGTTTCCGTCTCACCGCTATAGTGTTAAAAGGAAGACATTGTCACGTGTGTGATAACCCACTTTTCGTAGTTTAAACACAAGATTCCTGAAGGAAGGAGGAATATCCATCCATCTAGGCACCAGAGGTAGGTGGAAGTTCTTTCTCGATTTTAAATCGTTCAATAATCCATTTGAACCAGCAAATTTCATATTTTTCATATTTTTCATTTTTACCGCCACATCCAGGGATACTCTCCACTGGCACTGAGTGCTCGTAAAAGGTCTTAGGTTCCATCTGAACATAGGAAAATATTAGTGTATTCGGTTCACTAACATTTTCCGCATTCAGAAGTCAATCATCCCAGTAATCTTCTGGAAACTCTATATTTGAATATAATATACATAAGCTACCACCTACCTTGATATTTAATTCCATTTTGCCAAACCATTTGGTAATGTAAGAGATATTTGTTTACTATTTGTTGACGTACAATAGTACATTGTGTATCTAGTATTGAAAGCATTCCCGGACGACAATGTAAATTGTTGGCCTCAGCTTAACGCCTCGCCAAGCATTGAAATCTGGGAATGTTCTTTTACTACGAGGTACACATACTATTTATTCTGAAATCGCAACCAATATTATCATAAATTAAGGAATTTTTATACATGCATAACAATTTTTGATTACCATAGCATTACCTATGAAATCGTTTCCTTGACAATCACTGTTTGTTTATTGTTATGACAGAAGTCAGAGATTCACTACTTATTTTGGTTTGATACCTACTGATCGCTGAAAAATATTCAAAATATACAGTGATGATGATGTCCAGGTGTGCGAGACACCACCAGAGTTAGTTAATGCTGCTGAAAATGTCGTCTTGAATTTATTGCCAAATAAATCCAAGCCAAAATATGAATACACCTACAAACGTTTCATGGATTATTGCCAAGAAAAAAAGACGACCACCCGATCTGAAAATGTCATGATTGCATACTTTTCCAATTTATCTACAAAAATGAAGACATCTACGTTATGGTCAAATTACTCCATACTGAGTGCTATACTTAGTTTAATAAAAGATATTGAAAGTGAAAAATGTTCGAGATTACGTGCTTTCCTGAAACGTCAAAGTGACAATTATAAACCAAAGAAGTCAAAAGTTTTGTCAGATGAACAAATTGAAACGTTTATTACTCGAACACCAGATTATATATACTTAATGAATAAGGTACGTTTAGAATGTAAGAATTTTAAAATCACCTAGACATTTATGTAGTGTTTACTTTTTGGGTTGCCTTAGTATTTGGTGATGCCGGTGCATGTCGCCGTGATGAACTATATCAATTAAATTTGAATAAGATTTTGGATCTGAGCTCTTGATTAAAATACTCGATAATAAAACGATCAAACCAAGATCATTTGTGATAAACGAAACTTATATGCCATTGTATGGAAGATATGTTGCATGTCGCCCAGACAATTTTGAAAGTTGCCGCTCCTTCTTTAAATATTCAAATGGGAAAGGTTGCAGGCAAGTAGTGAAGTAGTAGTTGAAGGTGTTCGATTCAGTAGGCGCAACGCCTGAGCTCAAGCGATCGCTTATAGTTTTTTTTGGGTATATATTGATTTGTTGAAGTATTCTCTCAATTTCTACAACCGTTCCTTAATAGTAATTGCTATAGCTCATTATTTTTTCAAAGTGCTTACTTAAGTAGGGGTTCATTTGACTGAACTGGATTTTTTGGAAGCATATCAACAAATATGTTCGAGAAGTATCAATAAAATCCTTGAATAAATGAAAATTTTCCATTATTTATGACAATTGTGCATTTGTATTTGTTGTGTAGATGTGTTGGAATGAATACTATTTTGTGAAGTTCGCAAATAAAGAATAACGGAAATCTCAGATCGATGGCAGGAACTAAAGTGGAATAAAATACATGTTTATTCCTTTGGATATATCAGTGGTATCAATAAAAATATTGTGGAGAATAAAACAGTTTTTATTTTTCCTTTTCACGAAAAAAATTTAATTGTCCAAACAACACAACAACAAACAGATTCTGATATATAATTACAATATGTGAAAAATCTATTTACAATACAAGTTAATCACCTACCACCGAACTATCTATACTTGAACTTATCTCTGTATCAAAAGTCCAGATCACATTTCCTCTGGTCAATTGTGCATCTGCAGTTCTGCGGATTAGGGAATCGTTCGGTGTGGACATTTGTCACGATGATTACGGTACGGCGTTGGTAAAAAGGCTTAGTAAACGCGCGAGGCTGTCACATATAGCAGAGATGAAATAAATTTTCGGGCGCAATTCCAGGGATTACTCACACGTATGACCATCAATCAGGTACATTTCCAGGAAACCTGTGTCTTTAACTTTATGGTTTCTTTGGAATACATTTGGGGGTGAGGATATAGGGTATATCCGACTGCTTCAAATAGAATAGGTTTCATTTATATATATATATATATATATATATTTATATATATATAATAATATATATATATATATATATATTTATATATATATATATATATATATATATATATATATATATATATATATGAAAGAGAGTAATATCGAGGGGACTGTTGAAAACAAAATGGAAGGAATTCAATGGACATAGCCCTCAGAGAAAAGTCTTAACCGTAGACATGTGTTTCGGGCTCTCGGCCCTCATCAGTACGGTGGAGAAGTGCAAGGATGAACAACACTTGGTAGAAAACGACAAATCAACGGAGTCAACAAACAGAAGCCAGCCGCTCATTTGTGATTTCGGTCAGCAGACCCTGAATTCCAGGGCAACAACCAACGTCACCACGGAGGCAGCTATAGCTACCTGCGTGACATCCGAGTCCAGGAATATATATGGGTAACAACGAATCTATTAGACAAGTCATAACTTCTAGAATATTGGGTGTATCAAAATGAGATTTGGTATGAGTAAATGGTATGTGAAGAGGAACGTTTTCGCATATTCTTTACTTTCCGGTCACTTCCGGTTTCACCGGAAATGGCTTCGAATTTTTAAATGGAACACCCTGCATATTGTAACATTTTTGGATTTCTGAGACAATTCTGGATCAGAATGTGACATTTTGAAAAGTTTTTACGCCTACTTCATTTTTTTAGAGTAACTTTCAATATTGCATCTAGTTGGCCATGATCGGACGTAAACTTATCTGAGGACCTCAGGTGGTGTCAGAAAACTACAATCACAAAGTTTTAGTGACTATAATGATAGATAGGAATAAGACAAGTTGGCAAAATTACATCTTTTGACAATCACTTCCCGAAAGAAGGATTTTTTGGCGAATCTAACGATTCTAATTTATTTGCGATTGGATTAAAAACAAGAACATAAATCAAATTTTACTGAGGAAAATACTGGATGATCATTTATTTACTTTTGTCAAGTGCCATGGATAGCCATGATGCATAATTTTTGCAGTTATTTTTATCAAGTCTTCTTTGGAAAACAAAACACTCACTTAGGTAATGACAGTGACATAATAAAAGTTTCTTAACTTTCGTTAAATTTAAGTTCAATATTTCGCTCAAAGTGAAAAAGTGGATATGTTATTAATATTTGGAGGATGTCATAGAAATTCGAAGAATGCTGCTGAGTTGTATGTTCAGAGATATCCCAATCAGCAACATCCAGCCCACCAGTATTTTCCGTATGTTGAGAATCGTTTTAGGCAAGAAGGAAATCGAGAGACGGATCAGAGGTTTATCATAAATGAAGAGACTGATATCAACGTTCTTGCTATGGATGAGGTTGATAAAACGGTTTCTTTAATAAAAACTAGTCAAGAGATGCAGATAAGTCACGAATCAGCAAGAAAAATACTGAAAAGGCACGGATATCGAGCATTTTGAAAATATCAGTTACATCAACATTTGTATGCTGACGATGGCGATAGACAGGTAGTGTTTAGTGATTGGCTGCTTCAAAATCGTAGAGATAACCCAAATTTTATCAACTTTATTCTATTTCCCGACGAATCACGATTTACAAATGATGGTATATCCAATAAGCAGAATATTCGGTACTGGGCCCAACAAAATCAACATGCAATGAGAGCGGGTAATTTTCAGAAAAGGTTTGACGTCGATGTCTGGGCTGGTATCGTTGGAAACAGAATAATTGGGCCAATAATGTTCCAAGGTCAGTTAACAGGGGTTAGGTACTTAGGTTTTTCTTCAAAATGAAATCGAGAATCATCTTAATGATCTACCTTAAGCAGTTTTACGGCGAATTTATATCCAACAAGATGGAGCACCCTCTCATAATACCAGAGAAGTTCTTAATTACTGAATAGAGCATTTTAATAATCAAGTTATTGCAACTAATGGTCCAGTACGGTGTCCTGCCCGCTCACCGAATCTCACTGTGCTCGATTTATCTATTTGTTACAGAAAAGGTTTAATATGCAACAGCCCCAGCCACTCTTGAAATTTCAGAAGGAAAATTTCTACGGACATTTAGGAATATAACGCCTCAAATGTTACGAAACGTGTTCAGAGAAACAATTGAATGAGCTGAAATGTGTCTTGAATAAGGAAAATTTAATTCAGTAAAAGTAAATAAATTTTTATCCATGGCACACTTGACAAAAGTAAATAAATTATTATCCAGTAGTTCCCTCAGTAATATTTCATTTATGTTCCTATTTTTAATCCAATTCGGAAAGTGCTTGTAAAAAAATTGTCGCTATTTGAAAAATAATAGACACGAATTTTTCCAACTTGTCTTATTCCTATCTATCATAATAGTTACTAAAACTAAGCGATTGTAATTTTCTGACATCACCTGAGGTCCTCAGATTAGTTTACGTCCAATTATGGCCATATACAGTATGTCTCACTAAGTTGGAACCATATGGAAAACTTTTTTATTATTCATTTTAAGAAAAAAAGTTATTCTTTATAAAAAGTTTCACATTTTCCAAAATCTAGAATATGATCATCGGATATCAAAGTTTTTCAGTCATATACGCGGTTTGTCAAAAAATGTGAATTTTACTCAGGAGTAAAGTACCTTTATATTCGACAATATCGAAAATTCTTATGAAAAGAGTTGTTCAGAACTGAAAACTACGTTCAAATATGCAATTACATTCATAGACATTGAAAAATTAGGTTATGCCACTTTTTACTGTTTTTTCTATTTTGAATGAACATTTATCTCTTTTTATTATGAAACACATGATCACCTTTTCGTTTCTTAATGTTTTCTAACAATTTTGAAATTTAAACACATAATGAATGCATATGCATATATTCTGCAAATAAGAAAATACATACAAATACTAAGTTGTGTAACTAACATAATATTAATTCTGGAAATAAATAGAAATGTAATGTTTCCTCATTCCACTGATGCCTCGACATATCCACCTTCTCGTTCAATGCATGTAATCGTTCTTTTGGCAAATTCACGTAATCCATTCCATTCAATGTACATTTAATGTACTGTGGCATGCAGCACCATCTTGTTTGAACCAAATACATTGACGTTCTTGTAAGGGTAGTTTCAAGAAGTCATTGATGTGAGTTTGTGAAAACTTTCTTTCGATGTGTGAACGAGTTTTGGTTTGAATGGTCTGTATTTATTCAGTTTTAAAATTCTTGCCCCTATATCTGTACACACATTTTGTTGCATCGACGACTTCCTTTTGCGCAATGACATTTTTGGATTTTCTTCAACTGACAGCATTACTTCAAACTGTATTCTCATCGGCAACCAGTTTTCGGCGTTTTCAATAATTGTTAATACTTCCAGTATTCTTGAATTCATTTACTATTTTCGTAACAGTTGAATGATTGATATTTCTATTGGGATGTCTGTTATTAAAAATAGTTGCTGCTTCTATATGCGTTTTATAGTTTTCTCCCACAATCAAAACAATTTCTATTTTCTCTTCACCAGTTAATAACACTACCATTTTTATGTATTTTAATAATTCTAACGCGTTTTGACATTCACTGTCAAACATATCTTGCTATTAACAAATCAACAAATCATTTCTTTGTCAGTGCATCCTAGAATACACGTAACTACAGTTAAATTTGCATTGTTATTGTAGACAAAATAAGAAAAAATGATTTTTCCATGTAAATGGATGTGATTGCATATTTGAACGTAGTTTTAAGTTTTGAACAACATTTTTCCCTAACAATTTTCGATATTTTCAAATATAAAGGTACTCTACTTCTGAATAAAATTCATATATTTTGACATACCGCGTATACGACTCGAAAAAATTGACATATGATGATTATATTTCAGATTTCTGAATATGCAGATCATTTTATAAGAATAACTTTTTCTCTTAAAATTAATAATAAAAAAGTTTTCCATATGGTTCCAACTTAGTGAGACATACTGTATATGCAATATTGAAAGTGACTCTGAAAAAATGAAGTAGGCGTAAAAACTTTCTGGAATGTCACATTCTGATCCGGAATTGTCTAAGAAATCCAAAAAAGTTACAATATACAGGATGTTCTATTTACAAATTCAAAACCAGAGCCATTTCCGGTGAAACCGGAAGTGACCGGAAAGTGGAAAATATGCGTAAACTCTTGATACATTTAATATTCTAGAAGTTATGAATTGTCTAATAGATTCATTGACACCCGGTATAGTGTAAATTAATGATTAAAATATAATGAAAATTAATATTGAAAGTGGCTCTAAAAAAATGGTGAGAGGAAACTCGAAGGTGACGTGACGGCGAAAGGTACTGTTATTTGGGAAGCCAGGGATATTTACAATTTCTGTTTCTGCCACAGGATTCCGGATTTGATGGTGGAAAGAAGTGTGATACTGCTACCTCAAGGGCTGCAATCCTGCAAGCCACGTCATTGTGTTGTGGATTCTTCATTCTACACTTCTCGTCGTGGTCAGCTACCATAATGGCCGACATTTTCATGGACGCGACAAGAACCCTTCATCGATGGTAAACCGTTGGAAATTTTTCATATAAAGCTGTGTTGTATAACAAGGATAATTGTTATAGGTTTCTACAGAGGACCTTACCTTGTTTTATGGAGGACCTTACTGTAACAAGTGAAATGAATTTCTCAGAAAAGGAAATATAGTTCATATAATTTTTATAACCTTTCTATCGCCGAGTGGATGCGAAACCAAATTCTCTTCGGGAGAGTTGTTCTGGCGTGGATTCGAAAATGCGATATCAGATTTGATGAAGGATCACCAAAATAATTTCCTTACCGAATATTCTGTCTTTGGACTTTCACGGAACCATCTCTAGGCCGTAGACCTCTGCATTGTGGAACCACTACACTGATTATGTATTTTTATTGAATTTTCAACTATACAAAACTCATTATATCTTTTGAGATCTGCAACGTTTACTGAATAGATTCCAGTTTTTTTATACTCTCTCCTTCCTTCAATAAAACAACTTTGAGCTCTCCACAACAGATATAACTTCACTGGCTCAGTAATGAATCATTCCGAGGCTTGTATTCTCAAATTAACTAGTATAGAGTATTTTCAAATCCAGAATTTCAGTTTTTTGTATTGCTTTATTTACCGTTGGCCTATTTCTGCAACCAGGGCTGAACACGGACGCCGGTGAGTACAATCTCCACAACCGGAAATTTTGCCAAATCCTCTATTGATTCAGAGGAAGGATTCTTCAACGAGCTCAACATCAATGGACCCGGGACCACCATCTTAACGTCGCCTCCGAAGGACATAATTTCTATTGTCTTATCCCGTACCCATTAATAAGACGCCTGCAGCTGCGAATATGCTACTACGCTACAGTTGTTAGTTCATTTTAACGCACAACTTCCCAATCAGTTGGTCACCCATTCGAAAACTAAACGCGCCCGACGTTCCTTGGCTCAGATATCGTTAACACTCTTGTCAACCTGACCAGCAACAGGTGCCCAGGCTTTTTAATTGAAACTCATTTTAAACAAAATAACTAATGAAAAACTTTTTGAAGGCAAGCTTTTATTTAAGTCGTGTACTAAAACGTTTACAATGAGTTTAGGTCATCGCTGACAATGATTTTACTATTTTGTATTGAATTATTTGGTTTCAAAAAGCTTGTCGCGCGAATTGAAAAAAAATTAATACTTCGAAAAATTGTTACTTACCAACCATTCACTGTCCAATGAAATTTATTGGTACCTACTTCAATGAATACTTTGTGAAAATCAGATACTTTGACAAGTTCTCACTTACCAACCAATCACTGCCCAATCAATCTATTGAAACCTTATTCTATGAACACTTCGCGCGACAAGCTTTTTGAAAATAATTCAACAAAAAATAATTAAATCATTTTCAGCAATGACTTAAACTTATTTTATTCATTTTAGTACACGGCTTACAAAAAAGCTTGTTTATGAAAAGTTTTTTCATCATTTCCTTTATTTTATTACAAGCTTTTATTCAGATTCACTTGTTAGTTAGTAAGTTGGTTAGTTCGTTCGTTTGTTTGTTAGTTTGGATCAAATCTTGCAAGTGAATTTTGTTCGATTTCTATTATTCAGATTGATTTGAACTTTGGCAGGTGTTCATAATTCCGGTGACAATGCATTATGGAATTGTCAGTGGAAAAAACAAAATGGCGTCTCCAAGATGGCGAACGTAATTTGTAATTATGGTCTGATTGGATTCAAAATTGGTATGTGTGGGTTTTCAGGGTCGGTGATTATGAATTTTTTTACGAAGTTTATGAATTCTAGAGGGGGGCTCCAAGATGGAAGACGAGTTTTGTGATTATGGTCCAATTCGATTCAAAATTGGTATTTGGTATTGGCTTTCGCGGTCAGAGATCAAGAATTTTTTGTCAAAATTCATAAATTCGAAATGGTGGCCCCAAGATGAAGGACGAGGTTTCTGATTATGGTCATGTTTCATTCAAAATTGGTTTGTAGACCAGTGCTGAAGCCTTTGAAAATGATAAAAAGTGAAAGAGAATAATAGTAGGATGAAACCCATTGGAAATGAAAGGGAATATAACAAAAATGAAAAGAAAAATAATTTACGGGCGATCTGAGGTCGGGAAGTGGAAGGGGGTGAGTGTTTAAGGGTAAAAAACGGTTTATCTCGATTTTCGGAAAAACTACAAGTCCTATTGAAAAAACTTGAATAGCAAAGTTGTAGGTTCGGAAAGATCTACAACTTTTGTATCGATACTTTTTTCATATAACCTCAAAATTTATGTGAAAAATTAAAATAACCAAGTTTTTGGTTTTTTATTTTTATCTTCTACAACAATTTTTTTTTCCACAAAATTTGGTAAAAACCTCCTTTCTCATGTTCCAAACACACTGTAATTTTTTTGATTTAAAATATTTATTTTTTCACCTTATTTCGACTTAATATCGAAAAAGCACCCTAATTTTAAATCGAAAATTCTCCCGTCAAAATATCAGCTTTTTTAAAAAAGTCGGTGGGCTTTTTGTTTGTTGAAATCTCTTCTTTCTGATGGTATAAAAAAAAGTACATTACTAGTACAGAAAATGCAAAGAAACGAAAAAAACTCGAATCCGAATTTAATAAGACATCTACAATATTTTGAGAAAGTTGTAGAATCTTCTTTAAATTATATGCGTAGATGCCTATTCATTGCTATTTTAAAATAACTTATATACCTGAGTGACCCACGGAAAATTTTAGCCCATCAAAAGGTTTTCATTTTTGTTATATTCTCTTCCTTTGCCAATGAGTTTCATTCTACTATGATTTTTTTTGGTTTCAAAAATTATCGACCCTGGTCTATTGTAGGAGTTTTCAGGTTTGGAGATTATAATTTTTTTGACAAAATTATGGATTCAAGATGGCGACTTCCGGATGGCGAGCGAGTTTTGTGATTATGGTCAGATTATATTCAAAATTGGTGTGTGGGAGTTTTTGGGGTCGGAGATCATGATTTCTTTCAGCTCAAAACTCACAGGAAAGAGACCTTGTAATAACGATGCTCTATTAGAAATGAACAGATTAAGGAGAACCAACTAAAAAGCAAAAAATGAAATAACAAATAAAAAACCTTTTCAAAGACAGCTTTCATTTAAGCCGTGTACCGAAACGTATAAAATAAGTTTAAGTCAGCGCTGACAATGATTTGATTATTATTTGTTGAATTATTTGGTTTTAAAAAGCTTGTCGCGAGAATTGTAATAAAAATAATACTTCGACAAGTTCTCACTCACCAAACAATCACTACCCAATCAAATTAATTGGTTCTTCTTTTATGAACACTTCTCGCGACAATAAATTCAACAAAAATTAATTAAATCATTGTCAGCGATGACTTTAACTTATTTTATACATTTTGACGGCTAAATAAAAGCTTGCCGTCAAAAACGTTTCATTATTATAATTTTTTTTTGTATTCACTGATATATTTTTTTGATATTCCATATATTTTTTGCGATTTGTAAAATACTAGTCGTGATGGGAAATAATTGTGGGGACTACTGAATTCTGGGCATGAAGAATAAGTGGTGGAAACATTTGTTCAAAACAAAACAACGATCCAAATGTTTTTGAATGCAGGCCTGTGTAATGTGAGACATCTTCCATCTGCATAGCGGATTTCCTGAATGACGAAAGTGAAACGTTATTTTCACTCATTTATATGGAAAGAGAGAGAAAGAGACTGCTAAGAGCCATATCCTGACAAAATACTGTTCACGAAATTCCATGGATGTTCCTATATATCCGTGAATGAATAAGTGAATGGGTGGAAAACTTCGTCTAATCCCCCATAGATAGGCTAATGAGTTCTGGAGCATGGAAAGCCACGAAGCTGTTCAAAGAAAATTATTCAAATTCATTTTTTACGTATTGCTTTGTATCCTTTGTCCACCAACTTCGTTTCATACATGCTTCAAGGCGCGTAAATTTCCACTGAAAATTGCTGTCGGGTAAAGATCAATTGGTACGGAATATATTATCTTGAAAAATATGACATCAATATGCATACAGTTTGCTAGATTTTTGTAATGTATCACATTGATCAGATCCCTGAAAATTCTGTGGACAAGATTCTTCTGATCTACAGAGGCGTTCATTTTCCATAAGTGAATATATTCATTGAGATGAACTTTACAGGGTCAGTCAGTTGAAAGTCTATGAAAATTCTGACTGGAGCTGAAGGAAGAGGTAGAGCTATTCCATGCTCGTTGTACACTATAGTTTTTAAACGACTACAACGAAATTATTCTCCACACGACTCATACTTGCACTTGCAAATCAACAAAATCCAATTTTTTTGTGATGCAATTATAAGAACAATACTACTACTATTATTATAAAAATATTCCCACCATTTAGCTGAGCGAGAAATTTTACTAATACCTACTTTTTCCAAAAATTTTGCGGTATTACTTATGCAGAAATGAAACCGACGAAAAAAGAAACCAAAAAGCAAAAAATTAGATGAACCTTTTTAATCTTAATAACTAAGCTCTTAAACTAATGTGAGTCTCTGATTTTGAAACGGCACCAAACAAACAAACAAGCAAATTAATTAGGTTAAGCGTAAAATTATGGCAGCAGGGTGCGTGTCGGTGGCGAGACAGCTACCCGAACGGGCACAAACGTGAGGGCACATGTCATTGCGAGTGGTCGTGCGGAGAGCGCATTTTTTGAATGTTATTGTCTATTGCTGGAGATTTCACGTTGCATTTTTATGTTATTTTGTTCTGATCATTTCTTTGAAGTAATTTAATGATATTCGTTGAGTTTGTGTTTGGCGCCGACTCAAAATTGGTTACTCAAATTAGTTTAGGAGCTTAGTTATTAAGACTGAAAAAGGTAATGTAATTTTTTGCTTTTCAGTTTTTTTGTCAGTTGTATTTTTTCTTGAAGTTTTTTTTGTGGCCAAAATCTACTAATAGCTACCTACTTGATTTGGATTACTTTCATAATAACTTACCCACCTTACTTTAACTGAACATTTTTTTTGTGACGACTTTTACAAATCCACTCACCCCTTTAAGGGACCGAATTTCTAATACTACGTAAACACTAATCCCTTCCACAAAGTTCATTTTTTAGGACTCTAACTTCAAAACTAACGGAACTCTTACACGAAATTTCACCAGCCTTTTCACCCCCTAAGAGGTTGCATTTATAAAAACACTGAAACATGTATTTCTTAATCCCTTATAGTGACTTCGAATCCTTATCTGGGCGTTGATCGTATATCAGTCTATGAGTGAGTCAGTCAGGATATGTAATTATATATGTATATATTACCCCAAACACGAGGGCTGCTGTGAACCGTTTGGGAGATCCCATGACTGTCTTCCGTCTCCATCATCAAATCAATACCAGGCCTCCATTATGTTGTAGAGTCATCAGAACTACATATAATAATAATAATAATAAATGAAATTCATTCAGCAGCATCGAACGGATTGGTTACAGAGTAATAATGTTTACATAAAATCTGGATAAATTGAAATTACCACAGAAGGAGGGTAATCTCCTTGTGGGTGGTTCAATAAAGAGTGTTACCAAATATATCTCAATATAAAATCTTATATATCTCTAACTTCGAAACTAACGGAACCCTTACACGAAATTTCACCAGCCTTTTCACCCCCTAAGAGGTTGCATTTATTAAAACACTGAAATATGTATTTCTTAATCCCTTACAAATACTTCAAATCCTTATCTGGGCGTTGATCGTATATCAGTCTATGAGTGAGTCAGTTAGTCAGGACATGTAATTATATATGTACATATTACCCCAAACACGAGGGCTGCTGTGAACCGTTTGGGAGATCCCATGACTGTCTTCCGTCTCCATCATCAAATCAATACCGGGCCTCCATTATGTTGTAGAGTCATCAGAACTACATATAATAATGATAATAATAAATGAAATTTATTCAGCAGCATCGAACAGATTGGTTACAGAGTAATAATGTTTACATAAAATCTGAATAAATTGAAATTACCACAGAAGGAGGGAAATCTCCTTGTGGGTGGTTCAATGAAGAGTGTTACAAAATATATCTTAATATAAAATCTTATATATAGTTTGAGTCATATGTCATGCCATATACACTTATGTATACATACAGTGCTTCTCAAAAGTCCCCTCCCCCCCCTCTTATTTTCGGAACGATTATACATAAACAAGTGAAATTTGGAAACTGAATATTAAAGGTTGTAAACTTCCCTACTAGTGATGATAGATTACGAAATCGTCGGAGATGACGTCACAAGGCCATTGTGACCAATAATTTTAAATAGAACCCTACGGAAAGCGACACCTCTTTTAAAAGGTATCGAAAAAACCTATTCAATGATACTAATTTTGTTTGTGTTCATGGCAGTTTTGGCAACTCGCTTTTAAAAAACGCAAAGCTGTGATGAATTGAATCAGTTAATATTAAAATTCCAAATTCAAGCTCCGCCTCTGGATAGTTGTCGAATAAGCTGACGTTTTTGTTAGTCTCCCTAATTCAACGTTTTTGTAATTGTCCAAGTTTTTGTACATTTAATAATTTGTGTATTGTTGATCGAACGTTTAACTGTTATAGCAGCTTTTGGTACTTATAATATTTTTGTACATTTTAATAATTTGTCAAACTGTTGTGGGCCGAACGTTTGAGTGCTTCAAGAAGCGAAATGGTACGTGCTTTAGGTGATAAAGTAGCAGAGATCCTAATTCTTGGTGAAACTGGACAAAATATTCATGCAGCAGAACGCATTTTTAATGAGAGGTTTCCCGATCGCCCCGTTTCGAGGACTTATTGAAGGGAGCTTCTTCGTAAGTTTGAAACAACGGGTAGTATCAATAATGCGAAACGATCTGGCAGACCACAAATTTCTGATGAGAAAAAAATTGATATACTGGCAGAAGTAATAGTTAATCCTACTTCTTCAACAACTCACGTTGCATCTACCTGTGAAGTCAGTCGAAGTACAGTACACAGGGTGTTGAAAAAAAAAAATTCCATCCATACAAATTAAAAATGGTTCATCAACTCTCAGACGACGACCCAGATCGAAGACTAGAATTTTGTAAAAATATGGAAACTAAAATTAACCAACAGCCAGACTATGTCAAAACAATTTGTTTTAGGGCCGATTTCATAATGAAATTAAATACTCCTTTAAATGATAAAGGACACTTTATGTTTCGCAACGATTTCATAATACAATTTTAAAGATAAAGGTGCCTTTAAATGATACTTTAGTTAAATACCGAATGTTGCGTATTTAATGGCTTAAAGGCCTCTTTAAGAAATGTCAAATGTCAACCTTCCTAACCTCAAAACAAGTATCATTTTGAATTTTGAGGCATTTTGTTAAGTGTGTTGATTTTGAGACTCATACATTTTTTATTTTATCATTATGGACCTCAGGCTTTTTTTAAGATTTTAAGACGAGGAAAAAGAGAACGAGTGAACAACTTAGAGAAATTTGACGACTTGGATTTCTTCGATAGATTTAGGATTACCAAACCAACATTTCATTTACTTCTGGAAACTATTGAACACTTAATAGAGACACCAACTAACAGGTAGGCGTTAGCATATTGTAGTAATTGTCATGATTTTATTAATATAATTTTTTATAGGGGTGGAAGTATTAAACCAATGAACCAAGTCCTACGTACATTGAGATTTTATGCACTGGGTTGTATGCAGAAGGCAGTTGCCGATTTTACTGGTGTTTCAACTCCTTCAGCATGTAGGATCATTAGCAAAGTGTCAAATGCAATTGCTTCATTGCACAGACAACACATCAAAATGTATGAAACATATGAAGAGATGGAAAGTTCTGCAGCTAAGTTTTACCAAGTTGCAAGATTTCCTCTGTAATAGGTGCAATAGACTGCACACTCATAAAAATTGATTCACCTGGAGGAGATGATGCTGAAATTTTTAGAACAAGAAAAAATTTTTTGGTCTAAATGTGCAAACAGTTGCAGACAGTGATTTGAAAATCAGAGACATTGTGGCAAGGTGGCCTGGGTCAAGTCATGACCAAACCATATTCAATAATAGTAGGTTGAAGGACGATTTGGAGATGGTGAATTTGGCACATATATGCTGCTAGGAGATAGTGGCTATAACCTGAAGCCATATTTAATGACGAAACTGCAGGAAACTCATTCACCTGCAGAAAATTTATTCAATGAGTCCATCATTAGAACAAGATGTACTGTTGAAAGGCAGTATGGGGTGTGGAAGCGAAGGTTTCCTATTTTGAAATTAGGAATGAGGGTGAAAGTGGAAACTGCTTTCAACATTATTATTGCAACTGCAATATTACACAATTTGGCCATTGAGGAGAATGAAGACATTCCAGAAGAATGGTTAAATGAGGAATATAATGATATTGACCTTGCTCCACAACACGATGATAACATTCATTTGGGACGTAACGTTAGACAGTTTTGATTTTAAACCATTTTGCAAGGTTGTAAATACCTTTTATTAAGGGATTTTTCAATGAAAATAATACTTTTGCTGAGTTACAGCCTTCTGAATCTAAATATCACACTATTTATATATCATTTTTCATAATAAAACATTTGAAAATACATCTTTTTTTATTCATGTTCAGTTCTTGTTCCTTCAATTTCAAATCACAATTTAAAATGTTCATTTTGATTTCATGTTCCTCCTCCTCCCTCTGTCGTTTTCTTTGACGATCTTCTCCTTCCATTTTTTAGTTCTATCTCCTCCCTCAGTAACACAGTTTTCTTTTTATAATACTCTTCTTTAGCCAGTTGTAAAGAACTCGAAATTGGCATTGTTGGCCGCAGTTTCTTATTTTTGGCGTTCTCAGTTGTTTTGGTGTATACCTTGACCAATCAACTGGCAAAGTCTGAAAATATAAAATGATTCCATTATATAATACACTTTTAATTTAATACAATTGAATGAATGCAATAACTGAAAATCACAGTGATTATTTGATGTATGTAGTTAGAAGGACAGATCAGTTGATCTGTCCAAGAGATGTCACTGCATATATAAAATGAAACTTTCAGGAACAAAGAGGAATTACTCAATACTTGTCAGCTTACATCTTGGACAGATCAACTGATCTGTCTTAACAGATGCATTAAATACTTCTGTAATTTTCAGAAACGAGAAGAGAAAACCCAAAAATGAACATTGAACCTTCTCGAAGAACATACAGACAGTATTAAGCCATAATAGTTTGACTTAATTATTTGTTATTATGAAGTTGAGGAGTGTAAAACTGTGAAAAAAGGCCATGAATCATCATGGTAGGTATTATTAGAATATATTGTTTAGATATTCAATGATGAATGTTGCACTTCTCTATAGAATATAAATATCAACTTAATACTTCAATTTCAATATTACTGAAGTTCAAATATTTAATCACCTGAATATCAGCATTCTGGGTACTTGAGTTATCAATGTTCGTCACAGGTGGAACATCCAGTTTGGAAGAACTTGGAACAGCATTCTATAAACAAAAAAAAAATCAGGAAGAATTTTATATTTTGAATGATAATGTATTTTTATTACTGAAAATAACATAATATAAATTAAACCATCAAAATTATCAGACAACTTACAAAATCTTCTGCTGCTGTAGACACTGCATTATCTTTATCATCCTCCATTAGCACAATGAACTGAAAAAAATTAGTCTTTCAATGTTGATAGATATTATGAAATATAGTTTAGTACCTCTTCACACTGGTCCTGATTTATAACTTCAATATTCTCCATATTTATCCCCTCAACTGGGTTGTAGACAGCATCAGAATCATTAGGATTATGAAAACCAATGACAGTTTTTCATTTATGACTCTCAGAATCTTCAACACAGGATCCCAATCAGGCTCATTTGTTGGTCCACCTCCTGTTCCTCGATAATAGCCTCTATTTTCAGCTGCACATTTCCTTGCCTTGGTTTTTAAATTTTCATATTTGGCTTTCAATTGTTCCATGGATCTTGCCTGTTGGATTGGTCCTTTGGCATTCAATTGGAAAGTCACTTTATTCCAAGCTTCAATATTAAAAAAAAAGTTTGGACATTATTAAATACATAAAATGTTGATCAAATAGTAACAAACCTTATTGCTATTAGAGACTTTATCACTGGTCTTGCATTCAATGATATTTTTGAACTTCTCCACTTCCTCAACAAGGAGCATTTCTTCCTCTTTCGTAAAATTTGAAGATCGTTTTACTCGTTTTAAGATTTTACCTTCCATTATACTTAATAAACACCTATTCAAACAAAGCACATCCACTCCCAACTCACTACAACACAAGAATAACATGAGAATAAGAATAACCTAGCAGAAAAACCAAAACCACCCCAAAAAAACCCCATAGATAATATTTTTAATCCTGCCTAGGGTGTCTAGTATCCCAGTAACTGATGCAATTGTACCTGTTTCAGGTATAGCAACATTGCTAATTTTCGTCAAATGGACATTTAGTTAAAATTCCATCATCATATGATTATGAAATCACCATTACTTCATACTGCATTTAAATGACACTTTAAATAAAAGGATCATTTTACAAAAGGAGCTATTAGCATTTCATTATGAAATCGGCCCTTAGTGACGAAAATACTTTCTATCTAAATGAAAATGTAAATACACAGAATGTGAGGTATTGGAGTGACGCAAATCCTCACCTGTTTCGTGAAACACATACCCAATTTCCACAGAGGGTGAATGTTTGGGCAGGTATCTTGGGCCTCTTCTTTGAATACTAATTCAACTGGTGAGGTTTATCTGGAGCTGTTGCGAAACGCAATGGAACCGTTTATCCTTGAAATTTTGGAAGATAATCCAGATGAATTCGGCAATTTGGAAATAACATTCCAACAGGATAGTGCTCCTCCACACTATTACGGTGCAGTAAGACGGTATTTGGATGAGGGGTATCGTGGTAGATGGATTGGACGACGAGGTTCAACGGAATGGCCAGCTCGATCACCGGACCTCACACCTTTGGATTTTTTTCTGTGGAGGTACATTGAATCGAAGGTTTACGCCACTGAACCTGACAATATTGACGGTATAAAACAACGTATTGTCGCAGAATGTGAGGCTGTTTCCGCAGATACATTTGCAAAAGTAATAGAAGAGTTTAAAAATAGGATATTTCACTGCCAGGAAGCCAATGGAGACCACTCCGAGCAATTCCTTCAAGTAGATACTGATTCTTAAATCTGTAATTAATATCATACTGAATGGAATTTAAATTTTAATGTTTACTAATGAGCCATTAAAACTACCATAAACACAAACAAAATTAGTATCATTGAATAGGTTTTTTCGATACCTTTCAAAAGAGGTGTAGCTTGCCATAGGGTTCTATTTAAAATTATTGGTCACAATGGCCTTGTGACGTCATCTTTGACGATTTCGTCATCTATCATCACTAGTAGGGAAGTTTACAACCTTTGATATTCAATTTCCAAATTTCACTTGTTTATGTATAATCGTTCCAAAAATAAGACGGGGGGGGGACTTTTGAGAAGCACTGTATAGACACGCATACATACATACATATTTACAGATCACATTAGAGTTATTAATAATAAAAGGAATATACACAGTAATAAAATAAAAATAAAAAATATTTAAAAACGCAGTGGAAGGCCTTTTTCATTTCTTTTTCATTTGTTGTCAATCTGTTCATGAATCGACAGACGAGGCATTTCCGTTATGTAGTCATGGACATTTTTTGTTTGTTTATGAATTGAATTTAATTTTTGTATTTCTTGGGGTAAACTATTGGATGTTTTTGGCCCTAGAAATGGATATGATCGTTGTCCAATTGATTGGGTAGCGTAAGGTATTATGTATTGGTTTTTATTACGTGTTTTATAATTATGTGTTTGCTTCAGGTTGTGATTATTTTGTTTAAATTGTTTTAGAATAAGATTTTTGAGTTGTGGTTGTCTGATATCGAGTACTTTTGCTTTATTATACAAGTTCTCAGTTGCATATCTTGAGTTTTTGTTAAGTATGAGATTCAGAAATCTCCTTTGTATTACTTCAAGTGGCCTTAGGTAAGTTTTCGTAGCCCCACCCCAGGCTACCACACTATACGTTATGTGGCTCTGGACAATACAGTGTTTTTGTTTTGAGTCAATTATTTATTGGAAACTTATATGAGACACATCTTAGTTTCCTTACAATGCAGTCAATATGGTGATTCCATCTTAGATGGGAGTCGATCATGACTCCGAGGTATTTTATATATGTAACAGATTTAATTTGCAGCTGATTCTGAATTGTTGGGAGGCTGTAGTATGGTAGAGAGGAATGGTAGTTACAGAATGGCAAAAAATATGTTTTTTCTATGTTGAGAGATAGTTTTTTATAGTCGAACCAGTCTTTTATGATTTCCAAGTCTTTTTCTGCTTTTTGTTTTATCGCGGCCCTTTTTTTTTCTGTATAAAATATGGCTGTGTCATCGGCAAAGCTGATAATTCTGCCACTACTTTTGATTGAACATAACCCATTTACATATATTCAGAACAGAATTGGTCCTTGTGGTACTCCACGTCCTATTTTTTCCGAGGTACTTGTGACATTTCCAATCTTAACTACTTGATCTCAATTTTTAAGGTACGAAACATTTCCTCATGTGCCAAGTTTCAACAGTATCGGTTCACAGTTGTAAAATCAATAAATCATTCCCAATTTTCCTACCCTCAGGGGTGTCACTTTTTTGGGACTAACTTCGAAGCATACTCTATACAATTAAAAAAAAACATCCAAATCGAATAACCCATTACAAAATTATGCGTGATAGAATCGGTTAAAAATTAAAAATTCAGTGGCTGAACCAACAATCATCCTTCATTTTCCTGCCCTTAGAAGTGGAGGTATACCCTATCCATTAAAGAAAGAATCGTCAAGATGGGACAAGTCTGTAAGAAGTTATGCATGTCATACATAATAAAAATATATACGCGTCCTTTTTTTTCGTTTGTTTAAAATACGAAGATTTTTGAAAAAAAAACGGAAAAATTTATAAATACACTTTGAGCAATGGAACACCTAGTATGTTATTCCACCGTTTTGTAGAACTATTGTATCCTTGCAAACTTCATGAACCTGGGATTTCGGGAAATTTACAGTGTAAATGCAATTTAGACAAAAAATACATTTTTACCAAAGTGGGCTATTACTTTGACATTTAACCGTTGAAGTAATGATTGCGATAGTACCTTCTGTTGTTTTTTTTTATCCAAATTGTTTATTCAAACGCATTTTATATTTGTTTATATATACAGAGTGACCCATTTGAAAGCGGGCCACCTCTCTGAAACTGTTATTTATTATCCGATCCAGAAGTTTTTTTTTCAGTAGATAGCAAATCAATAGTTCTAGTTGAATGCCATGAATTCAAAATCAAAATAACAATTTCAGGGCCTACTTAGAATTTTTTTCAAGGTCAAAAATCCAAAAAACATTCTAGAGATCTTTTTAATGTAATTTGACGACGCCACTGGATTTGTGAGGCTTTTAAATAGGTGTGACCAAAATTTCACGATGAAATTATTTTTTTTAACAGAAATATGGCATAAGTAAAATTTATATCACTTTATCAAAATATTTCGAATAGTCGTCATATAAATCACAATCTTGTTAAAAATATCATTTTTCAGGTCGTTAGCAGTCGAGTTTGTGAACAGCAGTTAGTCAAAATGGCGTCAAATTATGTTTCTTCCAAACGTAACTCCATAGTATAGGGGATATTCCATCAGAACACTGCAATTTTTTGCCAAAGAAATTAAATGTAGAAAAGGGAAACATTCTCAATTGAATATTGATAGAAATATTTTTCTGTGAATAGAAAAATCCACGATTAAAATGAAGTTATTTTTTGTGAATGTCTAACAGAAAACAACTACTTCCCCGGCTAAAGCCACGCTGGACATTGAACTACATCTGATAGATATTCTGAACATCCTGTTTATATTTTCAACAAATCAATCTATCATACCCCATGACAGGTTTTAATGTCAGAAAACACTAATTTCAAAGTGTCTCTCCAAAAGAAATGATTCTAACTTTTTCCATCTTTGCAAAGTGAGATTGCTTCTTGAAAATGTGTTTCCCATTTCTTCCGGTCTTCCTGATGATCGTGGAAGCGTGAAATAGATTTTCGTCGACAAAAATGTATTGAAGACCTAGTGAATGCGATGTCTCTCCTGCGTCAATGTTACGAATGATTTCTGGTGAGTACTCTCTTTTGGAAAACATTCTTCTTTGCCTCATTCATCTTTATGAGTTCTTAATTAAGACTGGAATGGAAAATCAAATAACTATCTGAATGAAAATGCAAATTTTCAATTTCAGATTTTTTCTTTTGAGTTAGGGCCTTTTCAGAATATCTATCAGATGTAGTTCAATGTCCAGCGTGGCTTTAGCCGGGGAAGTAGTTGTTTTCTGTTAGACATTCACAAAAAATAACTTCATTTTAATCGTGGATTTTTCTATTCACAGAAAAATATTTCTATCAATGTTTCCCTTTTCAACATGAATACCCCACAAGAGGTTATCTTGACGATGGAAGATAGTGACTAAAGTTTATCTGTCAGTCGCAGATGATTCCACATCTGATTTTATGAACATCCTGTTTATATTTTCAACAAATCAAATTAAATGTACATCTTTTCATCAAATAGTAATCAATATTCAATGATCAATAATAACCAATATTGATAACATAAATGAATTACAACGAGAGAATGGACTGAAATGAGAGTGCCTACACATTAATTTTCGTACTTTTCAACCAAATCCCGATTTAATTCGATACATTTATTCTACATTTTCTAATGCTAACTAACCATAAGATTCGATCAACATTCGATCATTGGTTCGGGGTAATATCTGTGCAAGCCTGTCTTATTCTTTCACGCAGTTCCTCTATGGTGGTTGACAGTTATTCCAAATATCAAACTTGGTTTCATTCAAACATGCTTGGGATACCACATTTCAAAAATATTATTTTTATTAGGAGGCTTTGTAACTTTAGTTGCTATAGAGATGACAAGTCATCAGAACAATGGACGAAAAGACACAAATTTGTCAGAATAGTAAGACTTCGTGGTAACAACGACAGATCCGAAAGGGAAGTATGTAGAATTTTCAATAACATGCATCCGGAGCGTCGAAATATTAGCAGAGCTACAGTTGGCCGAATAAACCAAATTTTCAATCAATATGGAGCTGTTTGTAAACATATTCTGAAGAATAGTAATATTGTGCAAATACAGAGACGAAATAATTCTGAATGAATTCGAAATTATTTTAATAATAATTCGAAAAAAAGTGTGAGAATTGCAAGCTTGGACATTAACTTACCGCGTGAAACAATAAGGAGAAATATTAGAAAATATAATAAGATAAAGCCCTCTAAACCAAAGTTTCTTCAACCTTAGAAGAAGGCGATGATGAAAAGGGGATGGAGTATAGTTTATGGGCTCAAGGAAAATATCTAAATAACAGAAATTTTCTGAAAAAAAAATTGTTTAGTGACGAGGAGGCTACGTTCACAACCAATGGATCAGTTAATTCCCAGAATAAAAGGTACTGGACGGAAGAAAATCCACATTGGATAATAAATTGCAAAAGACAGTACTCACAAAAAATTAAAGTTTGGTGTGGAATATTACATACCAAAATAATTGGCCCCCTTTTTTTTAAAGCAATTTGAATGGTCAAATTTTTTTGAATTTTTTGAAAAACGAATTTTCCAACACTATGGATGAACTTCCAGTGGCAGAAGAGGCTCATCTTCTATTTCAATTAGATGGCTGTTCCATCCACAATAGCAAGATTGTGAGAGATTGGTTGGAAGAAAATGTTCCTTATCGGTGGATAGGGCGAAATAGTGCATTGATCGATTTTCCCCCCAGATCCCCGGACTTGACTACATTGGATTTTTATGGGACTTCGTTGAAAAAAAAGTTTACAAAACTCTCCCAACGAGCAAAGAGGAACTGCGTGATAGAATAGGACAGGCTTGTGGGGATATCACCCCAAACCAATTATCGAATGTTATGGTTAACATTAGAGAAGGATACGATAAATGTATCGAATTGAATGGAGATTTGGTAGAACAGTCCAAAATTTAATGTGTAGGCACTGTCATGTCAATACATTCTTTTGTAGTAGTATTGGTAATTATATTATTGGATGTAAAGATGTGCATTTCTATTCTTTGACAACAAACTGCAGTGTTCTTAGAGACATAACATATCCCACATAGAGTTGTTATGTTCTGAAGGAGTACTTTAAACCATATAATTTACAAAATTGTGATTTATATGACAACTATTTGAATTAATGCGATATTGATATGAATATTTTACTTCTGCTATATTTCTGTTGAAAAAAATAATTTTATCGTGAAATTTTGGTCACACCCATTTGTAAGCATCACAAATCCAGTGGCGTCGTCAAATTTTATTGAAAAATCGCTAGTATGTTTTTGGATTTTTGACCTTGAAAAAAATTCGAAGTAGGCCGTGAAATTTTTATTTTTATTTCAAATTTATGGCATTTAACTAGAACTATTGATGCTCTATCTACTGAAAAAAAAACTTCTGAATGGGATAATAAATAACAGTTTTAGAGATGTGGCCCGCTTTCAAAAGGGCCACTCTGTATATAGGGTGTATCAACGATGCGTTGGTGGACGAGAGCTGCTTCCCTATTTGAGATAGGAAAAAATGTCCCAAATAAAAGTTGTTCAGAACAATGAAAGCTTTGAAAAGGGAAACATTCTCAATTGAATATTGATAGAAAGATTTTTCTGGGAATTGATGATTCCACATCTGATTTTATGAACATCCTGTTTATATTTTCAACAAATCAATGAAAGCTTTGTTGCAAAAATGACAACCAACGTACAGGGTGTCCGATAAATAATAATAATAATAATAATAATAATAATTTTATTTGCTCAAAATACAATAAAACATTGAATCGTGCAACACATTCAAATTATAGCAAATAAATAGAGTAGAAAACCCATAAAAGGTAAAACCTTGTGCATGGGTATACTACTTATGTTATATAAGCCTAAACTATAAAATATATTAAATATAATAGGATAATGTTAAATTGTAAAACAGTAGGTAATTCATTGACAAATACATTCAGTATGTTTATTACAGTTTGAATAAAATAAAATAAGTAAATAAATAAATAAAATGTTTCTGCCATTTATTGTTTTGGTTTTCATCTTTGTATAAGAGCTATTTTGGTGCAGAGCTGCGATAAATTGAAATTATTTCGTGACTTTATGGAATACATGACTCGGTTTATAGAATATATATATTTTTTTGTGTTATATAGGGTTTGATTTATGATTCTCTCTGAAATATTTGAAGAACCTGGTTGGAAGCCAAATTCAAGAGCCATATTTTTATTTTATTTTTGAAAATGCCAGATCTATTGATGTTTTTTATTTCATTTGGGATTTTCTTGTAAATTATAGGGCTCAGGTAAAAGAGAAATCTTTGGTTTTTTGTCGTTCCAACCTTTGGTATTTTTGTAGTTTGATTTTTTAGTCTAGTGTTGTATGGATGGTCAATTTGGGGGAGCTCATATTTGTGTCTATGATGGTAACATGCAAGGCTCAAAAAGTATAACTGATGGATTGTGAGCAGTTTCGATTCTTTGAAAAGTTGTTCTGTTGGGAACCTGTAATCTTTTCCAAACATTATTTTCATCAGCCATTTTTGGGTAACTTCGAGGTTTTCAATATAATTTTTTGTTATTCCTCCCCAAACAAGTATACCATAGTTAATATGTGTTTGGGCTAGACTGGTGTACAGTATTTTCATTTGTGGTAAGTTGAACAATTTTTTGTATAATTTAAATTTAGTTATTAATGATCTTAGTTTTTTGGTAACATATTCAGCGTGTTTATGCCATCTGAGATTTTGATCTATGATTAGACCTAGGTATTTTATACTCTCTTTCATTCCAATTTCAATGATGTTTTCGTTGATGTTAATCATAATTTTATTATATGTTGGTAAGTTATGTTGGTAAATGTGTGACTTATCGAAGTTATGTTTTATTAAATGAAACACCCTATATATTTTCACACAACTGAATTTCTTTGGAAGAGTTCATCTTGAAGATAAAGGGTTGTATGAGATTATACCAGGTTGTTCGGAGGTAAACGTGGGATTCATGTCAGAAAATGGGTTCATTCAACACCAAATATCTCAAAATCAGTAATTTGGAATGAAAAAGTTTTTCCACCCAATATTCTCGAAAATGGTGTGTTTTCATTTCCTATTCATGATTTTACCGAATGGCACCTTTACCATACATGGGCAACCCTAACTCGGGATAACTTTTTCTCGGTTTTTTCAAATGGAACACCCTGTAAATAAGGCCATACCAGAATAGTCCACACTATGAGCTCGCAGAAAATGTAGGGTTTACCTATTTCCATCAGAAATGTATCTAATTCTTAAAAAAAATATGAAAAAGTCATCATAACAGCAATAACGATTTTTTTTCAATGCTAACAAAAGAAGTAACAAAATAAACTGAAATAATTCAAAAAAGCGTAAATTCACAGCAGATGTTGAAATAATCTCCCATTTTGAATCATGCACAAGTTGAGGTCTATCTACAATTGCTCTTCGAACTTCAATTGAAGTTGATCTTGTGATAGAGCGAAAAACTTCTCTAATTCTATTCTTCATGTCTTCTGGTGGCGTTGGTTTCTGGCAATATACCCCTCCCTCAATATATCCCCAGAGATATAAATCTACTGGCGTGAGGTCTGGAAACATTACTAGCCAAGCAATGGCTTATCCATTTATTTCTCCGCCATCTGTTCAAAAATTTTCTTTCCCCATTATGATTGCGGGGAGACGCGCTATCATGTTATAGATATAACATGTGTCTGATTCATCTCTGAGAAAATTTCTGTAAATTTCTCCATTCAAAGGTCCATTAAAGAAATATGGTCCTATGACCTGATCCCCAATTATGCCCCTCCAAACATTTATCGACCATCTATTTTGGTTATCAACTCCTCTGACCCAGTAAGGATTCTCTGTCGGGTAGTGGTGATAATTGTGAATGTGAACTCGTCACTGAACAAATGTATTTCAGAAAATTTGGTTCCTCGCGAAGAAATTCAATATATTTCCGCTATAGCAAACTCTAGCATCATAATCCCCTCCATAATGTAATTCAATTCTGTATAGATGGAGCTTATTTTTCATATATTCCATTCACGGGAATATGACTTTTATCCAGCTCTCTTGCAATTTCGCTCATACCAACATAACGATTATCAATTGTTGAAAGCATCACCGCATTTTCTTCACTTGATGTAATTTTATTTCCCACTTGCCTTTTCTTGTGCTTGACAAAACTCTCCGGTCGTATAGACTTTGAATCAGGATATCAAACTGCATAATGAACAAAATAAACAATTCTGTCACAGTCAACCAAAATGTAGATCATGTTTATAATTTCCTCGGTGGATAATTTCATTTTGAAGCAAAAATATATCAGATTTAATCTATAAATTCACCTTCTCGATAATCAAATGTCAAGTTTGTTGACAATTCCTATAAAATTCGAATGTTCTAATTGATAATATGATCTTAGATGTTACAGAAGCTGCTTTTAGCCAGGAGAATGTATGCAGTTCGATATGGAATGTACGATCCGAGAGTTTTCGAAGGAGATATTTGTGGAAACAGGAAGTGTGAAGCAAGAGAAGTAAACAAAACGTGAAAGCATGATGTCGTAAACTGTTGAGAATCTTCACGTAAGTACAAGGGCAATTGCAAATGATACATTTCTGAAGGGACAGCAAGGTTCCCAGTGCTCACGCTCCTAGATTTTTATCTCTGGGGATATGTTTGAGGAGAGGTCTACTGCGGGAACCCAACGACACTAGAGGACACGAAGAAAAAAATTAGAGAGGTTTTTCGCTCTATTATAATATCAACTTCAATCGAAGTTCTAAGAGCATGGCTCAAAATGAGAGATTGATCGAACATCAGCTGTAAATCCACGCTTTTATGAATTGTTTGAGTTTATTTTGTTACGTCTTTCGTCCAGCATTGAATACAAATATCGTAATTGCTGTTATGATGACTTTTTCATACCTGCCTCAAAAAAAAAGATACATTTCTGATGAAAATCAAGTAGGCAAACCATATATTTTCTGCAAGATCATTGTGTGGACTATTCTGGCATGGCCTCATTTACAAGTTGTTCCATTTGAAAAACTGAGAAAAAATTATCCCGAGAATGGGTTGCCCCTGTATGGAAAAAGCGCCATTCGGTAAACGCATCAATAGGAAATGAAAACACCATTTTCGGAGATTTTTTTTTCATTCCAAATAATTGATTTTGAGATATTTGGTGTTGAATGAAGCCATTTTGTGACATAAGTCCCACCATAACTTCCGGATTACCTGGAATAAACCCATACAATCTTATATTTTTGAGAAACACTCTTGCAAAGGAATTCAATCGATTGAAAATATATAGGGTATTCCATTGAAAAAAAAGTTTGATAAGTCACACATTTATCAGACACCCTCCATGTTGGTAGTACTTTTTTGAAACAGCTTCAATTGCTTTTTACAACTTTTATTTGATATTTTTTTTTTATCTCAAATAGGGAAGCAGCTATCTTCCACCCACGCATCGTTGATACACCCCGTATATATAGAGGTTATCACCACTTACCTACTTTGGAAAAAAGATATATCTTCGCTGATCATGTTCACCAGAATCCAAATATATACAGTGAGCATCATAAGTGTTACCCCCCCTATGTAACTCGTTACTGGACTGTTACGAAAATCGCCGAGACACATCGACTTTTGATTTCTACAATATACATTTTTGTATGAATATTTCACCCCTAATTTCATCCCTTACTGGAGGGGAGCAACCCTTTCGCAAAATTTGGAAAGCATGGGGTGGTGAGTGATAGCTCTGTTCTGTACAAAATGACCTTTTCTTGAAAGACTATATTAGTGAATATCTTCCCAGCAATGTGTACTTGTAAGGGTCGTCTAGGTACCTGCTGGAGGATAACCTTTTACCATCTGGCAAGAGAAAGTTTATGCCTTTTTCATGTTCTTGTTAAGTTTTGTGAATCAGTTCTGAAATGTCTTTCGCCAGAGACACATTGAAGTTCTCGTTATCGTTACTTTGAATTTTATTCAAAACCTATCAAATTAACTAGATTGTGGTAATCAACCCACATACACAACATGGTCCTTCGAGTCGAATAGTGAACTAGTTTTCAAATATACAACATGGTCCTTCGAGTCGCGATATTGAACTAGTTTTCAAATACACAGCATGGTCCTTCGAGTCGAATAGTGAACTAGTTTTCAAATATCAACATGGTCCTTCGAGTGATATGAATGTTTTAAATTACAAGGCCAAAATTTTAATTTAATTAACTTAATTAATTTTTTATCCAAACTGAGTGTTGCCGCTGCATTCGCATCACTTTACCTAACCAGAGGGTCGTCCGACGGATTTCTGGATACAAAAGGTGTGTTCGTTCCTTTATATAAACCATTTTCCATACCCTATCACTTTCGATGAGTGCTGCATATTTTATTGAATAAAATACTTCCGAAACTTTGCATAACAATAGCAAATAGTTTCGTATTTTGGAATATTGCATAATTTTAGCAATTTCTTGATACCTAATAATCAATTAATAAAATACCTTCGAAACTTTGCATAATATTAGCAAATAGTTTCATATTTTGAAATCTTTTTCTTTGGAACATTGCATAATTTTAGCAAGTTCTTGATACACAATACTACATTAACAAAATACTCTAGAAACTTTGCATAACATTAGCAAATAGTTTCATAGACTGAATATACATTTTTTATATAAACTCATTGACAAAGTTCATGAAATTTCTTTATAAACTCATCAACAAAATACTTCCGAAACTTTGCATAATATTAGCAAATAGTTTCATATTTTCAAATTACTCTTTTAAAATAACTTTCATGAAACTTTGATACCTACAAACCTATTGACAAAATACTTTCTCGTAATTTTGCATAACATTAGCAAATAGTTTCATAGTCTGAGTGTACTTTTTGGAATCATTTTTCATGGAATTTTGATATAAACTGAGCTGTTGAGAACAAGTTGCTGTCTTTTCAAGAATCAATATTTTGAAACCTTGAGCTACAATACACCCATTCAAAATTTTTGAATCATATTGATTAACTATTAAAGAAAAAACGAGGCATGATAAAATCTCAGCTAACTCGTTTCGAAACCTATTACAAGAAACTTTCTGACGAACAAAGTCCCGATATCATTCAATTAGAACAGAGGTTGAACAAAGTAGAACCTTTATTGAATGAATATTATAATATACAATATGAGTTGGAAATTGCATTAGCGGATGACGATCAAGCAGGACTCGATATGATTCGACAAGAAACAGCTTCATTTGAGGATGTTTATTATGAAATTATAAGCGATACACGGAAATACATCATATCCAAAACACCACTTGTCGAAAACGTATCATCGTCTCGATCCTCATCTCATCAGTCAATCCCCTCAGATGTAAATATAAAATTACCTACCTTAAATTTGCCTTCTTTTGATGGGACATACAATGAATGGCTATTTTTCAAAGATACGTTCAAATCCGTCATTCATGAAAATATATCTCTATCGAAAGTTCAAAAATTCCATTATTTGAGATTATCGTTAAAGGGGGATGCTGCAAATATTATAAAATCTCTCGAAATTTCCGAAGCTAATTATGATACGGCGTGGATTTGTTTAACAGAAAGATACGAAAATAAACAACTTTTGGTTTCGAATCATATAAAGGCACTTTTCAACCTACTTTCAGTAACAAAGGAATCGTGTACTATCTTACGTCAGTTACTTGATGGTACAACTCGTCATTTGCGTGCACTGAAAAATCTGGAGTTGCCGACAGAGCATTGGGATACTCTCATAATTCATTTAGTCGCTACCAAACTTGATTCTATTACTAGACGGGAATGGGAAGCAAAAAATACAAAATCGGATCTGCCAACATTAAAATCTTTTCTTAGTTTCCTGAATGAGAGATGTTGCCTTCTGGAAACATTGAACAATGAAAAAACTCATTTTACCTCCACCCACACAAAATCTGTCAAATCATTTGTGGGAATTAATAATACAAAATGTGTAATCTGTGGTCAAGATCACGCATATTATAATCGTTCGAAATTCCTCAACTTAGATCCTACTGGTAGATACGATGAAGTAAAACGCCTGCGGCTCCGTATCAATTGTCTACGGAAGAATCATACAACTAAACAATGCACTGCCAGCAAATGTCGAAAATGCGGTAATTTGCATAATACTTTATTACACTTCACGAGCAAAAATAATACAGCCTCGAAGTCATTAGAAAATTCTAATAATGCTAATACTGAAGCTCAATCTTCATCCGAAAATGAAAATGCTAACGTTTCAAATTCTACGTCCCTGTGTTCCACGCAGGACAAAAAATTAACTCTTCTTTCAACGGCCGTTATCGACGTCATCGATAACAGTGGCCAGACACATACTTGCAGAGCACTTCTTGATAGTGGATCTGAGAGTAATTATATTACGAAACGTTTATGCGAAAAACTCAAACTAAAAACAAACAAATGCAAAATTCTCGTCACAGGTATCAATCAAACTTCAGCTTCTTTAGATACTAGAACCTGTGTAAACATCCAATCAAGAATAAATTCATATAAAAGCACTTTATCTTGTTTCGTAATTGAGAAAATTACAGGTAATATTCCCTCGATAACTTTTAACTCAAAATTGATTAACATACCGCCAAATTTAATATTGGCTGACCCATGCTTCAATATGAGTGAATCTATCGATATGCTTATTGGGAATGATATATTCTATGATTTATTATGTACCGGACAAATAAAACTAGGGCCAAGATTACCTACGTTACAAAAAACCTTATTTGGATGGATAATCTCCGGTCCTCTATTTTTTGATAATTTTTCAAAGTCCGATACTCATTGCAATCTCAGCATAAATACAATTGATCTCAACGAGCAAGTTGAACGGTTTTGGAAAATCGAGGAATTTCCCACTAAACAACCATTTTCTCCAGAAGAGTTTTTTTATGAAGAACATTTTAAAATAAACACTATTAGAGATTCCTCGGGTCGATTCGTAGTTAGTCTTCCTTTCAAAGAACCCTTTTCGAAATTGGGCGATTCTCTTAAAACTGCTGAGAAACGTTTTTATTTCCTAGAACAAAAATTAAGAAAAAATGAAAATCTGAAGTCACAGTATGTTAATTTCATAAATGAGTATATTGATTTGGGTCATATGTCTCGATTGAATACAGTGACTGAAGATGGCTACTATCTTCCACATCATTGTGTTTTTAAAGAGAGCAGTACGACAACTAAGCTTCGAGTTGTATTCGACGGCTCCGCAAAATCAACTTCTGGTTTTTCACTCAACGATATTTTAGCGGTTGGCCCAACTATACAGGATGATTTGATTTCAATCATTTCACGTTTTCGAATCCATAATATCATACTTGCTGGTGATATTGAAAAAATGTATCGGCAAGTTCTAATAAAAAAGGAAGAAAGAAAATTCCAAAAAATATTATGGCGTTCTGCTCCGTCAGATCCTTTATCCGCCTATGAGCTCAACACAGCAACATATGGCACCACACCCGCAAGCTTTTTATGTATTCGTGCTTTACATGAAATTGCACAAAATATCGAAAATGATTATCCTGATGTAAGCTCCACCATAATCCACGATTTTTACGTTGATGATCTTCTTACAGGTGGTAGCACCTTAAATGATGTGTTGAACATCAAAAATCAAATTTCAAAGAGTCTTGCAGAATATGGCTTTTTACTTAGAAAATGGGTTTCCAATGATTCTCAAGTTATGAGTCAATCTAATAAGCAAAATCCCATTATCATTGGAAACAACGATAACGCTAAAACTTTAGGGCTCTTATGGAATCCGATATCGGATGTCCTAACATATGCTATTACCACTGAAAATGTTTTTCCGGAACCTGTCACTAAACGAAGTATACTGAGTTATACGGCTCAAATCTTCGATCCTTCGGGGTTATTATCCCCTATCACCATAGTGGCAAAAATCCTCATACAAAAATTATGGAGTCTACGGATTTCTTGGGATGAATCTGTTCCATCAAATATACATAGTACGTGGTATTCATTCAGATGTGACTTAGAAAAACTTAATAGCATTCAAATACCTAGACATGCAATTTCCCTACATCCTAAATGTATAGAGCTTCATGGGTTTTCTGATGCTTCTCAAACAGCCTATGGAGCATGTATTTATCTGAGATCATCAGATGAACTGAATAATTTTGAATGTCATTTACTATGTGCAAAAACTCGGGTCGCGCCTTTAAAAACGCTCACTATTCCGCGACTTGAGCTATGCGCAGCCTTACTCTTAGCCGAATTAATGGACAAGGTCAAATTAGCATTGAGCTCCCTTACTATACAAATCCATAGAATTAATTATTGGAGTGATTCAACAATAACATTGGCATGGTTGAATGGTTCTCCGCAAACATGGAAAATTTTTGTTTCCAACAGGGTAGCCAAAATTCAAGAATTATCAAATTCTTCCGAATGGAACTATGTGAATACTCGCGATAATCCCGCTGACCTTCTTTCGAGAGGAACTTCTGTAAATACTCTCATGAACTCAAAACTTTGGTGGTCCGGCCCTGAATGGCTGATACAGCCATCAGAACAGTGGCCTCATAATTCATGTATTTCAATCCCCTCTACTGAAATTCCAGAGATTCGTGCTAATACTTTGATCTCAACAAAAAATGACATGATTATATTCAACAATTTTCCCGAATTAAATAAATTTTCTAATCTAAACAAACTAAAACGCGTGGTTGCATATATACTCAGATTTATCAATAACACAAGAATTAAAAATTTTAGACAATCAGGTATTCTATCCCCAGAGGAATTGGACAATGCATTACTGAAATTACTTCAATTGACACAAATCCAAACTTTCGCACATGAATTGAAACAATTGAAGTTATCTGGTCATGTAAGCGTTAAAAGCCCATTAATAAATCCTAATCCATTTTTAGATGATCGTGACATCATAAGGGTAGGGGGACGATTGAAACATTCTGATTTCGAATTCAATAAAAAATATCCAGCCGTTTTACCAAAGTCACATATTTTATCAATTCTGATAGCACGTGATGAACATGTGAGAATATTGCATTCAGGTCCACAAGCTCTGTTAGCATCCCTCAGAGAGCGTTTTTGGCCTATTTCTGGGCGTAACCTTGCGCGTAAGGTGGTACATGAATGTGTCAGGTGCTATAGATTTAGAGCGAATAGTATAAAAAATATAATGGGTAATCTTCCGAAGGAAAGGCTTACGCCCGCACGTCCTTTTACAGTTACCGGGATTGATTACTGCGGGCCGTTTCCTTTGAAAGATAGAAAACTCAGAAATTTTAAATTAACCAAATCATACATTTGCATATTCATTTGCGTCGCGACAAAAGCTATGCATTTGGAGGTAGTAAGTGACTTAACCACAGAATCCTTTATCGCTGCATTGAGGCGATTCGTTGCGAGGCGGGGATTGTGTGAAAAAATTGTTTCGGATAATGGCAGCAAATTTGTGGGAGCAAGGGCTAAGTTGAATAAATTCCTTGAAGATTCTGATGACATTATTCAAACTGAATTGAGCCAAGAAGGTATATCTTGGAATTTCATACCTCCCCGAGCACCTAATTTTGGCGGGCTCTGGGAGTCCGGCGTAAAGTCCGTTAAATATCACCTAAAAAGAATTGTTGGGGACACTTCTCTAACTTTTGAGGAGCTGTCCACCCTTGCAGCACAAATTGAATCCTGTCTCAATAGTAGACCTCTTTATGCCTTATCATCAGATCCAAATGATCCTTTACCTCTGACCCCGGCACACTTTTTAATTGGTGCCAAGCTGACTGCTGTTCCGGATCGTGATTGGCTATCAACTCCAACCAATCGTTTGAGCCGTTACCAACACATCCAGAAAATGACACAACATTTCTGGTCTAGATGGACGAAGGAGTACGTATCCAACTTGCAAATACGTACAAAATGGAAGGAGACTCATCCACAGATACTAAAATTGGATACTCTTGTTCTAGTGAAAGAAGATGGACTCCCACCATTGAAATGGCTCTTGGGCAGAGTCATCAAGCTATTCCCTGGTTCCGACGGAGTGGTTCGAACCGTGACGATAAAGACAGTCAATGGAATTTATCAGCGCCCTACATGTGAACTTTGTGTTCTTCCTATACCGGACAATCAAGACAATTAGTGATGTTATGTTTAGTTGAAACCCTTATGGCTTTCAAGGGGGCGGCTATGTTCTGTACAAAATGACCTTTTCTTGAAAGACTATATTAGTGAATATCTTCCCAGCAATGTGTACTTGTAAGGGTCATCTAGGTACCTGCTGGAGGATAACCTTTTACCATCTGGCAAGAGAAAGTTTATGCCTTTTTCATGTTCTTGTTAAGTTTTGTGAATCAGTTCTGAAATGTCTTTCGCCAGAGACACATTGAAGTTCTCGTTATCGTTACTTTGAATTTTATTCAAAACCTATCAAATTAACTAGATTGTGGTAATCAACCCACATACACAACAAGCTCATCTGAAAGGAGGTGTTATCCTCCATTCAACTGTGCTAAAAATTTGAAATTTGCTTCATTACGTGTTGAGTTATTAATAACAAAACACCACGAACAGGAAGGCAACTAAACTAACACTAACCTTATCTTTTATTACAATACATGTTCCAAATGTTCGCCGTTGACCTCCTGGTAAAAATAAAGTCTATTTTTAGTTTCAGCCCTGACGCTTTGCAAAGTTTCTCGAGTAATTGTTGCACACACTTCCGTAATCCACGCTCGCAATTCCTGAATAGAGTGACACTGAGTCTCGTACACTTTAGATTTTAGGTAACCCCATAGAAAAAACCTAAAGGGGTTAGATCTGGTGATCTTGGGGGCCATTCCACAGATCATCGGCGCCCGATCCATCGTCCAGCATAAACAGTACTCAAATAATTCCTCACAGCAACTGCAAAATGAGGAGGAGCTCCATCTTGTTGCAAAATGATTTCCATGTCAAATTCATCTTCATTATTTTCGACAGTTGCCACTATCAGTGGATCTATCACTGTTTCCAGCATTTCCAAATAGGGGACACCAGTCAGATTTACCTCAATGAATAACGGACCTATAATGTGGTCACCCAGTATTTTTGTGGAAACTGACTATGTGTTTCGCGAAGAAGTCGAGGATTTTCATCGGACGAGTACCTCACATTTTGTCTATGCACATGACCGTTTAAAAAAAAAGTAGCCCCATCACTGAAACAAATGTGTTTCAAATAGCTGGGATTTTGCAAAATATTATTAGATACAATTTTACAATATTCTAGACGGCGGTCTGGATCATCGTCCGTCATTCATGAACCATCTTTATTTTATAGGGATGATTTTTTTTCAGAAATCTCTATACAGTCATCTGCGAAACCTCACAATTCAAGGCAACAGTTCCACTCGATGAGGACGGATTATTCACAAATTCGCCCATAATGTCCACTTGTTTATCTTCCCCAGTAGTTGATCGCCCACGTTTTTATTTTGCACACTGCCGTTCTCATAAAAAATTCCCACTAAATGTTTGAAATAATCTTTAGGAATAGGGCGATCTGGAAAAAGTTAATTGAACATTCGTACTGCTCCATGATAATTGCGATGAGCCTCACGAAAAATAACAATCGCTTTGCATTTCTCATTTAACTCACGTGGTGCAACCATTGTTTGGAGATGAAGAGCAATCAAAGCTCACAGCTAGAATACACTGACTTGCACTCCCCTTGATATCAGTTTATTGTTTTGACCATGTATCCTGAAAATAATGCAAAAACACCAACAAAAACGTGCAGTTAATATCCAAGCATATGGCAAATAAGTCTCACTTGACGTCTGAACCAAAACCGATATCCTGCAGGGCTGAATTTTAATTCTAAGGATGAGTACGCTACGTTGATGTTCGTTATTCTGAAACAATAATGACTCGAGAATTGATGGAGCAAATGTCAATTCCTCTGCACGGTTGAATAGAGAATGAAACCCCCTTTCAAATGAGCTATCACTCACCACCCCATGATACTTAAATTTTACGAAAGGGTTGCTCCCCTCCAGTAGAGGATGAGATTAGTATTGAACTATCCATACAAAAATGTACATTGTAGAAATGGAAAGTCGATGTGTCTCGGCGATTTTCCTAACAAGAGTCCAGTAACGAGCTAGATAGGGGGGGGGGGTGACAATTATGATGCTCACTGTATAGTGTTGAATTTCTTGAACCAGGAATATACAACGGAGTTTGTGTTTCTCGGGGTTTTGGTTCTTTAGTGGATAACAAGTCTTCTTTCAGGATATTACGAAGATTTAATTTTTTGACGATTCGACCGTCCACGGTCTTCTTCAGGTACTACAAAATATTTTTGGTTGACACAACATACAATATTGACGATGAAGTGGACTTACACGAGAAGAATAAGCTGGACCATTATTTTGATTTAAAGTACTTGAAAAGTTTAAAACTAGTAGATAATTATTTTTATGAAACATTTTCCGTAATTACATTATTTCTATCTTTCTCTCCATTATGTTATCAGATATGTAGCGTGAATTCTATGTTATTGTTTTTTTTTATTGAAACACCTGAGCAACTTGATAAGCCTGGCTGATACGGATGTGAGAAATATCGTTGGAACTGTGCGATTGAGCGACTTGGGTTATCGGTGGACAGAAGTCTATGTGAGAATCCAATTCCGAACTGAGAATCCACAATGCACATCCACCAACAATATACGGCCTTCCAAAATTACACAAAGAAAATATTCCTTTACGATCAATAGTCTCATGCACCCCTTTTAAAAACCTATCTGAATATTTTAGGAACATCCTCTCCAACATAAAATACCAAAATCCTTATAACGTAAAAGACTCCGGACATTTTAAATCATTGATAAAAAATATTGAAATCCCTGACAACTACGTTCGATGTGATCTCTCTGTATAGTAATATTCCACCACAACTTGTGAAAAGCATAATCATGAAAAAATGGAATGAAATAGTAGGTTCACAAAAATTCCCCTAAATGATTTCCTGGAGGCTACCGAATCATCTCTCACGTCATCATATTTCACCTTCAACAATCAATTCTATAAACAAATAGACGGCTGCGCGATGTGACTATCAATCTCCTATGTAATATTACAATTGGTAATGGAAAATCTTGAGGAATCCATGATACAAGAACTGAATTTCACATTTCCACTGCTCTTACGTTATGTTGATGATTGTCTACTGATAATTTTCGAAGACAAGCTAGATTACACAAAAAATATGTTTGACAAATTTCATCCCAAATAACAATTCACATATGGAATAGAGAAGAATAAAAAAATCTATTTCTTAGACCTTACATTACATAACATCGACAAACATATTGGAACGGAGTGGTACACAAAATCAACCTGGTCCGGCAGATAGCTGAATTATGAATCCCACCACCCCATCTCCCAAAAAACAACTGTTACTATTTGGCTTGCAGATCGAGTCATCACTTTAAATAATCCAATTTTCAGACCAGAAAATATTGAAAAAGCTGAAAAGGCATTACAGCTCAACAACTACCCCAAAAAATGGCCGACACGCATATAAATTTTCACAATAATTAAATCTACCCTAAAACTCCCAACAACACTTTTCACATTTCCATCCCTTACACTGAAGGCCTATCTGAAAAAACAACGAAAATACTAGCCCCACATAACATCAGAGTCAGCCACAAAAACACAAAAACCCTGTCAACTAATTTCTCAAAACCGAAACCCGAAATCCTACAAAAAAGAAGGACCCACATAATTTACCAAATTCCATGCAATGCACCAACATGTAATAAAGTGTATATCGGGCAGACCTTTCAGTATTCAGAAAATCGCCTGACATCACACAAACATGCAAAAACTGCATAAACTGCCCTAAACAATCACAAAAAAATACTTATCACGATTTCAAGTACGAACAAACGGAAATACTTGTTACGGAATTTAACACCAAAAAACGTGAATTCGTCGAAATGATTCATATAAAGAAAAATACAGACAGCATAAATAATAGAACGGACATCACTAACTTAAACAAAATTCAACACAATCTACGTTAAAAAATATTCATCTTCTATCACTCCATATATAACAGAATTTGATAAATATCAAATCTACAGAAAAGCAAGAAATCATCTATTTAAACAACCGACGTAGATTACCACATAAACTTTTGTTTACCGACAACCCAAGTCGCTTCATTGTACTGTTCCACCGATATTCATCCGTATCAGCCAGCCTGCTTATCGAGTTGCTCTCGTGTTTTAATAAAAGAGAACAATAACAAAGAATTTGCGCTTTATACCTGACCACACAAAGAAGAGAAGGAAAAAAATGTCCCATAAAAATAATCATGGTGCTTTTCGACTACTTTAATTCAAAATAATGGTCCAGCTAATTCTTCTTAGATAAGTCCACTTCATCAAGTCGGTGGACACGGTCGGAACGTCGAAAAATTAAATGTTCGTAATATCCTAAAGAAGACTTGTTTTTCACAAAAGAACCAAAACTCCAAGAAACACAAACTCCATTATATACCGGGTCTATTAGAAAAGTCATAACTTCTAGAATAATAAGGTTATCAAAATGAGATTTGGTATACGTAAATGGTATATGAAGTGGAAAGTTTTCGCATACTTTTCACTTTCCGGTCACTTCCGGTTTCACCGGACATGGCTCCGGTTTTGAATTTTTGAATGGAACACCCTGTATATTGTAACATTTTTGGATTTCTAAGACAATTCTGGATCAGAAAATGACATTTTGAAAAGTTTTTGAGCCTACTTAATTTTTTCAGAGTCACTTTCAATATTGCATCTAGGTGGCCATGATCGGACGTAAACTAATCTGAGGACCTCAGATGATGTCAGAAAATTATAATCTTGAAGTTTTAGTGACTAGTATGATAGATAGGAATAAGACAAGTTGACAAAATGACATTTTCGTGTCTAACTGTTATTTTTCAAATGGCGACCATTTCTTGACAAGCACTTTCCGAAAAACAAAATATTTTTTGACGAATCTAACGATAATAATTCATTTGCGATTGGATTGGAAATAAAAACATAAATTGAATATTACTAAGAACAATACTGGATCATAGTTTATTTACTTTTGTCAAGTGTGCCCTGGATAATAATTCATTTACTTTCACTGTAGTAAATTTTTAAAGTACATTCCTCCTTGTTCAAGACACATTTCAGCTCGTTTAATTGTTTCTCTCAACACGTTTCGTGATATTTGAGGCGTTATACTTTTAAATGCCCGTAGAATTCTTTCTTCTAAGATTTCAAGAGTGGCGGGGACTGTTGCATAGTAAATCTTTTCTTTAAAATATTCCCAAATAAGAAAATGGAGCACTGTGAGATCCGGTGAGCGGGCAGGCCACCGTACTATGATAATAATAATATTAATAATAATTTATTTGCCGTAAGAACAGTACATTCATTATAGATACTACATATATTACATTTTATGCATACTGCAAATAAAAAACGTGATACACTAAAGGCTTAGCCTTGAAAGTGGTTTCATATGGTTACCGCATTGTATAAAGTAAAGAAATAAAAATAAACTTATAATATACCTTATTGAGTGAATGCCAACGTAGCAGTAGAGTGACTAATTAATGAACTAACAAAATTGCAGAATAACTAACTAACAAAGTACAAGTAACAGTAACAAATTAGTAACAAAATAGAGACAAAATAGAAAAAAAAAACATCGTAGAACAATCGGTTTTATGTATTATAAAAATAAACATTAAAATTCAAAATTTAAAAGTTTGAAAGTGGATTGATTTTCGATTTCTTGATATTAAAATCCATGTGTACAAGGAGTGAGTGCGATCAGTTCAGAAATTATATGTATTATTAACATCCACAAATTGATCCACCTGCAGTCGTGGAAGACTTCTAATCCATTTCTTTATTTTTGATTTGAATGTGAATATTGATAGGATTGATTTAATTTCTGATGGTATAACATTGTAGAACCTAGGAGCTAAATATGAAAAACATCTTTGGAACGTGTTTTTTTCCGCTCGGGGAATAATCGATTTTTGTTTGTTCCTCGTTTCATATTTATGTTCAGAGAAAGAGAGTTCTGATTTGAATTTGTGTTGCCTCGTGACTGTGGTTAAGAAGTATAATTGTCGGGTATCAAAAATATTTGACTCTTGGAATAGTTCGTTAGTTGGGTAGAGGAAAGGTTTTTTTATTACAACTTTTATTATCCATTTCTGGATTTTTGTAGGTGTGCAATGTGATTATTTGTGGCAGCTCCCCATGCTATTAGTCCATATCTGATATGAGTTTCAGCAAGGGCAAAGTATAATATTTTCATTTGTTCAAAGGTAATTATTTGAGACAGGTATTTGAATTTATATAGTGTAAACCTAAGTTTCTTCACTACATGGCTTATTTGTGTGTCCCATTTCAGATGTCTATCTAAATATATACCTAGGTATTTGCAATAAGGTTTTGTATAAATTGTTGTGGACTTGTTGCCAAGAGAAAAAGTGAGACTTTCGTATCCTGGTAGATGTCTGGAATAGGAAGTAAAGGGTAAAAAAATTGTTTTATTGAAATTTACTGTCAGTAATCGATTATTGAGCCAGTTAATTAATTTAATGAAATCTCTTTCACATTTTATTTTAAGGGTATCCCAACTACTCGCAGTATATATGATTGCTGTGTCGTCAGCAAAACTCAAAATATCACCTTCACTATTAATATTCAGTAAATCATATATATATATATATATATATATATATATATATATATATATTGAAGAGTATCGGCCCGAGAACTGATCCCTGCGGAACTCCATAGGTAACATTTGCAGCAGAGCTCATTTCATCACCAATTTTAACATATTGATGTCTGTCTTCCAAATAACTTTTGGATAGTTGGTATGCAGTTCCTCGGAAGCCAACACTCTCCAACACACCTAATAACTGAGTGTGACTGACTGTGTCAAATGCTTTTTCGAGGTCGACAATTACACCGAGTGTTGGTGTCTTGGCATCAACATTCTTAGATATTTTCGATGTTAGGTATGCTATTGCATCTTCAGTAGATTTTTTTCCGTGGAACCGAACTGTTTGGTTGATAATAATTTATACTTCTCCAGGAATCCTATCATGCGTTTCTTGATAAGTTTTTCTATTATTTTTGCTAGAGTTGACAGAATTGAAATGGGGCGATAGTTTCCCATATCAAGTTCGTCACCATTTTTATATAGTGGCTTAACTACTGCTGACTTCAGGGCTCCCGGGAAATGTCCCGTTTCAAAGCACTTATTGATAAGGTAAGTGAGTGGTGTAATAATGATGTGTGATACGTTCATTGGAATACTTTTAGTTATACCGTACTGGACCATTGGCTGCAATAACTTGATTATTAAAATGCTCTATTAAGTAATTGAGAACTTCTTTGGTATTATGAGGGGGTACTCCATCTTGATGGAAGTAAATTCGCCGTAAAACTGCTGGAGATAGATATTAAGAGGATCCTCGATTTCATTTTGAAGTACCTAACCCCTGTTAACTGACCTTGAAACAATATTAGCCCAATTATTCTATTTCCAACGATGCCAGCCCAGACATTGACGCCAAACCCTTCTTGAAAATTGCCTTCTCTCATTGCATGTTGATTTTGTTGGGGCCAGTACTGAGTATTTTGCTTATTGAACATACCATTATTTGTAAATCGTGATTCGTCCGAAAATAGAATTGAGTTGATACAATTTGGGTTACCTCTATGATTTAAGCAGCCAATCACAAAACACTATCCGGTTTTCGTCATCGTCAGCATTCAAATGTTGATGGAACTGTTATTTGAATGCTCGATAGCCGTGCTTTTTCAGTATTTTTCTTTCTGAATCGCGACTTATCTGCATTTCTTGACTAATTTCTCTTGAAAATCCGTTTTATCAACCTCAACCCTCCATTTATGATAAACCTATGTTCCGCCTCTCGATTTCCTTCTTGCCCAAAACGATTCTCAACATATCGAAAATACTGATGGGCGTGATGTTGCCGATTGGGATTTCTATGAGGCATTTGCGTTGGGATTTACCCAACGCAAAGGCCTATAAATTGTCAATCCTAAATATTTAAATTTTTCTGTTTCTGGTATCTTGGTCTCCTGGTCGATGTGAGAGATTCCAAGTTGGGCAAGTTACTTGTATGAGAAGTGAAGGGAAGGAACTTGGTTTTAATCTTTTATGACTTCGAAGTCTGATTCCACTTGAGTTTTCAGGCTTTCCCAACTTCCAGACTGATGAAAAATTAGGTTGTCATCTGCAAAACTGAGGAACAAACCTTTTGTACCATGAATGATAGGCTATTTATGTATGAAGTGAATAGCAGTGGTTCAAGCACAGTACCTAGCGATACGCCATTTGTAATATTCCTCATCTCACTGATGACACCGTTAATATGAACTTGCTGCCTCTCATTCCAAGTGATCGCATTTTTTTCAATAGGTTATCGTAGATCTGAATGTTCAATTTTATTATATCTTCATTTAATTCTATAGTTGAATCGAACCAAAAAAAAAACTTGAGAGGTGTCAAGGGATACCCGGATGGAACGAAGTTCCTTTCGATTAATTAGTGAAGGAATTATAATAAAAATTTTTTTTCAAGTTATAATAATATTTTTTTTTATTTATTTATATATATATATATATATATATATATATATATATCACTCTGTTTGTCTATTTTTCGTACATTCATAGATCTTAAAAAAATATATATATATATATATATAATTAAATATATATATATTTATATATATATATACTCTCTCGACTTCGTAAACACAACAGCGTATAGGTTAGAACACGCACGGCTTGCTAAATACATACGCATTGATATTGTAATATTAAAATATAATTTGCTTTTACATTTATTAAAGTTATGACGCGTACACTTGCTAAACACACAATAATGGAAAGATTATAATGCGTATGACTTGGTTAGCACAATAGTAAAGAGAGGTTATAATGCGTACTTGCTAAAAATACATAAGCATTTATTATTGTCTGTATAAAATCTCTACTTACCTAACTTCATCAGCAATATCCGGAACTTGTTCAGAAACACTGTCAGGATTCATTATTGTTATTATTTTTTATTATTTATTATGTACAAAAAACCTGTATACACTCAACAAAAATAATCGTCGCGTCACCAATGTGAAATAGAAAGACGAAACGAAAATAACTGGCTTGCTTTCTATGAGAGAGAGAGAGAGAGACAGACAGAGAAACACGCGCATGCCGCACGGCTCACAACCATAGCGAAAGTCTCGTTACAACTTTTGGTCTTAATTTATTCCGTCTAGCCCCCGTTCGCAACGCGCTATGAGGAACTACGTTCCAAAAATAATCGTCGCGACATCACACTGTTCAATGTGAAATAGAAAGACGAAACGAAAATAACTGGCTTGCTTTCTATGAGAGAGAGAGAGAGACAGACAGAGAAACAAGCGCACGCCGCACGGCTTACAACCATAGCGAAAGTCTCGTTACAACTTTTGGTCTTAATTTATTCCGTCTAGCCCCCGTTCGCAAAGCGCGATAAGGAACTACGTTCCAAAAATTCATTATACATCTTTATTTTCATTCATATGAAAGCGTTCAGGAGATTTGATTCCTCTTCAAACTTTCGATCGAAGAGTTCGAGTTTTATATAACAATAGAAATTCTGTTTGTGATTTCCAATGAAAATGTTTCACTTTTTTCCAGATCAATAAATGAATTCTACTTTTTCGATTGGCGGCGCCGTCGATTTATTTCGATTCTTCGTCGAATATTTTTGTAAGAGAAATCTACGGTTACCGGTATTCATGAGATCTGTAGTTTTGAATAGAGGTTTCATAACTACCGTTTTCAATATATTTGGAACAGCTAAGGAAAAAATAATTCTTCGAATCAACTTGTTACCACATTTGTGGTCCAACCAAATATAAGTTTGATTTTTTGAAAAAATCTTATTGATAACTTGGAAACAGGCAGTTTTTTGTCAAATATACACTTCCTCCGTTTAATTATTTGTATTGGTTCAGACGAGAATACTTCTATTTCATTCATGAACATTTTTCTTGAATCAGGTTGATCTCCCAACCCATGTGAACAAGGATCCTCTTGGAAAAGATGTTATCACATTTGATCCAACTGAGAATACCTCTTTCAAAAATTGAATGCTATTTTTGATATGAAAATGTCATGGCTCAATTTTGGAATAACACGAGTTCCATGCGGAAGTAAGTGGTAGTAAGATGAAGGTGTTTTTTTGTAGAAAAACAACTTGGAAAATTTGTGGAGTTGGGTGGGTAGGTGGTTGGTATGTGGGTCTTTGTCAAGAGCATTATATAATCTCTAACCTCTCCCTCCGGTAAAAAAAAGTAAAATATTCGCCAAATTTATTGATTACTAAAGGGCTTCCGACAGCGTGAATTACAAACTCCTTGGGTCAAAGCTTTTTCATCTTGGTGTTGGCTCATATATGATCAGATCACTCGAAGCATTTCACGCAAATGCAACCATGCGTGTCAAATTAAATGCCGTGTTTTCTCGCACATTCATTATTTATTACAAGGTGACGTTCTAAGCCTGCTACTATTTGTCCTTTTATTTGTTTTTGTATACCGATGACATCGTTATTCTGAGTCAATCCGAAATTACACTTTCTCAAAACGTCTTGTAGTAAATATTGCGAAAACCAATACAAACTACCAACTCATATATAGATATCTTGGTATTTTATTCTGATATTCTTTCCTTTTTCGTGATATGGCTTCCACTTCCTGCTAAGACCAAGGTTGAATCAATGCAAATCAGGCTGCGTCTCTTTCCCTCTTTTGTCCCTAGTATTTTGTCTGCATTCCTGTCTGGGGTCTACGCTATGTCGACATCGTCGAGAAAGTACACACATGATTCTTTAAAGAGGTTCTTTCACTCCCATTCGCCCATTCCATATACTGGACTGGACTGCAGTCAGAATAAAATGTGGTCATGTCAAACTTTCGTACAACGTTTTCAATTGAACACTGAGCTGGCTAATAAAAATCTTAAAAATTATTCACACCGGTTTACCAAAAATTATTGTCAAACGTCAACTCCAGCTCACTAACTCTGACTCTAAATATAACTGGATACTGCAGGTCAAATCATGTTTCAACGGTGATACGCGCCCATGATATTTGAGATAACCTTTCCCTGGAATATATCAAATCCTAGAATAAATATATCCATTCAAATTTAGAGAAAATCTGTATGGGGCTGATCTATTACTTTCGCAACGGTCATAATTCCTGACAATGTATAACTCTTTCTTGATTCTACATAATCCCCCTCAGAAATTTATTTCCTTGAGCATGCTCATCAAATACACAAGAACTATTGCGGAACGCTTGAACCACTGCTTCGTTCTGAAACTACGATTTTTTCTCATCAATGAATGGAAGTTATTCTGTGCTCACCAGTATAATACTTTCTGCTGTTAACCCTTTTTTATATTTATTTCTTTTTCTACTTGTTTTTATGATTGTACTTTCCCAATACTTCACTAGTTTTGTGATACATATGTATGTATGTCTATGTAAATATAGATAGATATATTTGTGTGGGAGTCACGAACCTTTGTATATATTTCAGATTTGGGGTAGTCTTGGTATGTGGTTCAATAAACGACTCTAGGTGGTGGCCTAGTATAAATATTTGTTTGAAATGTTTTTGCTCAACGGGCCCCTCATTGACACGTTGAGCAAAAATTTTTCAATTCAATATTTATACTATGCCACCAACTAGAGTCGTTTATTGAACCACATCCCAAGGCTACCCCAACTCTACTATATTTCTTGGAAATGGTTTACATCAATAAGGAATACAATAGCATGAATAAGAGGTCTGATATAACAAATCTAAGCATTATTTACAATTATATCCTCAAACTAGAACCAAATAATACGTCCGCGTCGAATTCATCATCGAATCACCTTTCATAGATATTTAATGTGTGGTTCTGTGAACAAAACCATGCACTCAATAAATCGACATGACAACTGACGGAAGAGATGAAGTTGACATCGACAATTTCTAGCGTCCGACCTCCCCTCAGTTCTGTGCTCACACCGAACCATGTGTTTTTCTCCAATGTTCCTTAATGTATTCAACATTCCAGTACCAACAAAAAAAAGAACCCCCTTTTATACCTTTGTATGTACTTTTTGAGAGGAAATAAATATATAATAATTGCTTATTATTATTCGAATAATGGAGTCGTTTTTTTATTACATTCTTTGTGAACCATCCAAAAGGTTATTTTTGCAAAAAGAATTATCTTTATTAATCTCATAAGATTTACGAATGAAATTATGAATACAGCGATCAAATCTGTACTTTGCAGGATCTATAAAGTTGGATCCATATCAAATGAAAGCCATTTTTAAATGACGAAAAAAAAAGGAGGAGGTTCTCTAGTCGACGCGTATATATTTTTTTTATGTATGATCACGCATAACTTTTCACACAGTATTTCGATTTTGATGAATCTCCTTTCATTGGATAGGGTAAACTTTCCATTTGAATTTGAGATGAATGTCACACTTGAGGGTAGAAAAATAGGGGATATTTATCGTTCATCCATTGAATTTTTACCCGTTAACCCATTCTACCACTCATAACTCTGTACTAGGTACGATTTAGATGATTCTTTTTTTATTGGATATGATATACTTTAGAGTTAGTCATTTTTCCAGTTGGGAAGGAATGATCTATTCCTTGGGGTAGAAAAATTGGGTATAATTAATGTTTCATCTGTGAACCGATTCTGTTGAAACTCGGCACACATATGTAGTTCTGATGACACTACTACATAATGGGTACCTGGAGTCAATTGAGTGGATAGTTATTAATGAATTTTAGCTACAAAAAAGGAAAAAATAAAAACTTTTGAACAAAAAATTAAACCGACGAAAAAAGAAAAGCAAAAAATAAAATAAACCTTCTTAGTCTCACTGATAACTGAGTTCTTAACTGATGTG